>JANHFO010003303.1:101492-114654 GCA_032468095.1 Pareas carinatus
CTTCCAGTCCCTGCAAAGGAATCAGGGACTTTGGGGTGCCCAGCCCTCGATCCGACGCTCCCCCGCCCCCTCTAAGCCTGAGGGGGCAGGTTTCCCGCCGCTTGACAGCTGATTTTAGCTGTCAAAAGCAGCTTTTACACAGCCTGGGGCTGGCAGACTGCAAGAGTCCGTCCATCGAAGCTCACGGATCCACCGGAAGCCTTTTTTTAAATTTTTTTTAATTGTTTTCTGTTAATACATTTCAACTCACATTCACAACAAGTCAGATAGAGATATGGTCATGAAGACAGGATCCAATAAAAAAATTCCTCCACATACATCATACTCATAACTTATAAATCTAGTATCTTCTATATCATACATTTCGAACATTGTTATAGATCTCTATTTCTTTTCCTTTTACCTCAACTCACATTAACCACAAGTCAAATGGAGATATAATCATGGAGACAGGATCCAATTAAAAAATTTCACCGCATACATCATAATCATAACTTATAAATCTAATATCTTCTGTATCATACTTTTCAAACATTGTTATAAATCTATATTTTTCCTTTTACCAATCCATTTTCTTCTCTTTCTCCACATTCCTGACTTTCCTTCTTATCCTTCCTTCCAAAACCTTCCCTCTCTCTTCTCTCCCTTCCTTCTTCCACTTTTCTCATCTTTCTTTCCCTTTTTCATTCCACTTTCTATTTCCCATTTCTCTTCCATCCATTCAACTTCCTCCTACCTTCTTCCTACTTCCTTCCTTCTTCTTTCTCCCCTTCTTCTCTTCTACTTTCCTTCAATATCTTCCTTAGCAACCAGTTTTCTCTCATTTTTTCTCCTCATCACTCTATTCTTGATCTGTTTCAAATTCCTTCCATCTATATCATCTTTCTTTACCTACCTCATTACAATTTTATCTTTCCCCCCTTTTAATTTCTACTTTTGAGTACGTTGTTGTTGTTGTTATTGTTATTGTTATTATTGTTTATGGGGAAAAGCATATTTTTTAGTTTTTAATTTAGTTCTTAATTTACCTCCATGAAATTTCCCTATCTATTTCAAATCCAACATCAATCCATTTCATTATAACATATTTAGGCTTATTTTACCCCATCTTTGCAATTCTAAATTACCTTGATCCAGAATATATTACATCAACACAGAATTCATACAATACATCAAATTCAATATTTCATTAATTTTTTTCCTGGTCCCCACCATTAATCTTTAACCCATCTTTCCCCTTTCATTTTTCCTCTTTATTATAAATTTTTAATTTTATCACTTTAACTCCTCATAGAATCACCTACCAAAAACAAAAAGAAAGAGAACAAACAATTTTAAATCTATTTCCTCCCTGGTGGTTTTACCTAGTTACCTCCTAATAGAATCACATACCAAAATGTCTTTGATCCTTATCCTTCCTCGTGATTTTATTTTTCCTTACTTTAGCCTTAATCTATTCCTTTCTGGGTAAATAAGCTATCCACATTTGCTTCCCTCCTTCACAGATTTTCCTGCTCAATCATGTATTTCCCTTTCCGGATTTTCCCCACTTTACTTTTCACCTCACTCCCTTTACATTTGTATTCTTTGGGGTTTGTGTTTCTATCAAACATTTTCTTTTCACTTTTTTTGGAAGAACTTTGAACTCTCCTGTTTTTTTTACACCTTAACATATCTATCCCCCCCTTTTTTTGGAAATCTTTTACTCTTCTTCCTCCTTAACTTTTTCCTTCTTCTGTTAATGTTTAATGTTAGTTTTGTTTTCAAAGTTTCTTTTCCATTATTTGAGGATCTCGTAGTCAGCAAAGTCTTTTCTTAACGAAATACTTGGTTATTATACTCCAATCACATCAGTTATTTCTGACATAATTTCAAGAGGTATCTCCTTTTTTAAAACCCATCATTTTCTTCCATACCATGTTCCTCCCTAGAGTGCCGAATCACCACTTTTTGAGGTTTTACAGAGACAAATTTTAATTTCATTTTAGTTCACCCGCTTTGCAACAAATTTGTGGAGAAATACCTTTATAAGTATGTTATTTTCCTCTCAATTAGTGCTCTTTCTGCTTGCTTCTGTCTTGTTATCGTTTGTTTCGATCTTCACCTAAATGGTCACCATGCTTGCCTTTCTCCAGCGTGGAGAATAAGAAAAAAGACAATTCTGAACATGTCAACCACCGTTGGTCCCATCAATCTGTTCTTGCTTCCCTCTTCGGCCACGTCTCCAGGGTGGCTTTGGATCTCTAGGGTTCCCACATTGGGAGAAGCAAAGGACTTACAGCTGGAGACTCAGCTGTTTTGTCCTCCTCTGATGAAGACCAGAACCGGAAGCCGCAAGTGTTATTTCTTGTAGATATTCCACTGCCCCATTGTTGCTGCTATGTCATGTTGTTATTTGTAACAAATCTATCTGATCTTCTTGCAGCAGTTAACTAAATGGTCCAATGTTTGTTTAGCTTCTTTGAGGAAACAGCATTTTCTATCTGTTGCTGCCTTCTCAACTGTTCCTTTATATGCATTTGTTCTTAAGGCTTTTTGTTTTTTGTTTAGGAGACAGAATGACACTATGTTTGTATGAGGTATACAGCACTTCTCTATAAGTGACTTAACTATATAGTTGCTTACAGTGGCACTTTAAGAAGGTTGAAATATCTATTTGCAGCTCAGCAAGTATCAAATTTTACACTGAACTATAAAATTATAATAAAAGAAATAGTGGATATTTGTTAGCAATGTCACATGAGATTTAACAATAGTAGTTTTTTCTTTCAGGTAATATGTAAGTATATATTCTTGTTCTATTATCCATTACCTGCAAATAAAAACTTTATGGAAATTTCTCAGCTGGAAGAATGGTGGATGGATGAGGATAGATAGACAGACAGACAGACAGATAGATATTATATAAATATTGCATTGTATGATGATAGCAAGTATAACATTTTATACAAAGAATTTGAATAGCATACAATACATGTTTATATTCTTTTCACTATTACCACACTGAGTTATTTTAGAAAAAAATCCACTTGTCATAATTTATTCTAAGGGTATAAGGAGCAAAAACAAATATGTCAGTCTGTGAGTTTCCAAGTATTCCAATTCAGAAACATTGTTTAAAGTATCAGTTAAAAACAAAGAAAGGAAATTTCAAAATGCAATTAATTTAAAGTATTGACTTTATCATATCATAGTCTGAAATGGAGTGCAGATATTCCGATTTGGTTATTTTAGACTCGGAAATGAGTTTTTACTGTACCAGTGATTCTCTCAATGCTTCTAAAACAGTAGCTATAATAGCAGCTTTCTCATTTTTTGGAGATAGAAAATCTATTTATTGTACATGTTAATAATTAAGATTTATTGAGCCACTTCTCAAATATCATGAATTCATTTGCTGTACCAAGTAAGGCTATAAGAATATTGTCATCTGGGAGGTCTATTTAATTCAGTTGGAATTGCTTTAAAGTAGACATGTGTAGGATTGCTTTTTCTGTCATGCACCTCAGTAACCGAATGAATGGAATACTTACAATTCAAAAAAAAATGGAATGACAGTGATTGCGAAAATGAGACTGAAAAGTGGAATTGCACATATTGAAACTATTGTCAATACAGTGAAACAGAGTGGAAATGTCAGCAAAGAAAATGAGCAGCTGAGAAAAATAGGCAGTATTACTATTTTTAAAAGCCTCTCTGTGAAATGATAGAAAACCATTTGTTTGACAGGATTCAGCATCCTTGATTCTCTGGGGTTCAGTGGGCTTAGAATTGGAAATTGCTAATTAAATTGTCAGGAATTTTTTTGTCTACCAAACTGCATTGTAGGCAGTGAGTTTCAGAACTATATTTCATGTTAACACACAAGAGTCTGCTTTATCTTCTACCTTTTCAAGGAAGAAATTTACAGGAAAGTCATGATGAAAAAAATAATGCTTTAAGTAAGACCTTAATCTTTAGTAGTTTATTTGTTTTTTAAAAAAAATACTGCATCGTGTATAGAGGTATTCTGTCTGAAAAGTTTTCTTAAAAAAATCTTAAGCAAAAGATATAAAATGAGGTGGTGGAGTGGTGATGACGATGATGATGTGTAGCTCTGGTCCTGGTTTACAGCAAACACTGGCATTGCAGGGAGCTATGCCAAAAGCAGAAAGGCAGCAGTATTCATCATTTATGTAAATGCTTTCTTTTGGGGAAATCTAAGATTCAGGTCTAACCCTAACCCTAACCCTAAGTCAGGGGTCCCCGGGCCGCACCCCACTACTGGCCATGGCCTGTTTGAAACAGGACTGTATAAGCAATAGGAAAGCATGTGTGTGCATACACGCAAATCTCCACTCATGTGAGCAGAGGACAAGTGCGCATGTACAATGCTCTACTTCTGCAAGTAATGGGTCCCTGTGCTCGCATGTGAAGCTGCAATCATGCAAGCAGATGGCACTTGAGTGGAGGGTGTTTGTGCTCACTCAAGCTCATACCAATGGAGCTGTGTGCATGAATGTGTGCCTGTCACACACATGCCCCCTCCATGCCGGGCCAGGTTGCCAGGTAGAAAGGCTGGGGACTGCTGGTCAAAGTGAAAGTGATCACTCAAGAGAGAACCTTAAGTAACTAGCTCAGAAAATATTTTCTTTTAGGGAAAAACCTAAAGAATAAGTTCCCTTTCTTGTTTTACAATTAATAGGAATCTCATTATTTGATCAATACCCTTTCCCATTCTGCAGTCTTTACAATCTTACTTACTTGAGTATTTTAGGATCACAGTGTTGGATGGGAAAGCACAGGAAACCTGGTATGTAAAATTCAGGAATTGCCTTGTTCTGGCCCTTGCTCCTAAGATGGTTTTAGTGCCTCTAATTTTTCAATCAACATTAAGCTTTCAGGAAAATATGTCTATCTAAAGGATTCGTCTCTGTTTCTGGGTTATGAGGCTTATCCATGAGAGAAGACAACTCACATTGTATGGTTTTAGCTTCCATACCTCTGAGTTTGGAAACTGATGGCTCATTTTTAATCAAGTCTGATCAAATCTTTATAATAGTCATAGACCAGTAAATGGGAAAATGGGATTTCTTTTTAATGTTTTTATTTTTCTCTAAAGGTTTTCAGACATGCATACACACACATGCGCGCACACACACACTTTTAAAATGTATTGTTAATGTTTTTAAAATCTTGCGTGTTATTTTTATACTTTTAGCTTTTTAAAAAAATATTGTTTGTATCCAAATTTTCATATTCTAGTCTATGACTACAATAAATATTTGATTTGATGACTCATTTGTAGATCATAGGGTATGGTCTTCAAACTCTCCTACTCTTCAACATCTGCACAAAACCACTAGAAGAATTATACATATTATCAATTATACATGATATTATCAATGTGAAGATACCTAATTATGTGTCAAAGCCCAGTCTGAAGAAGAATGCCATCTGAATTGTGTCCTCCTGTCTGGAAACTGTAAAGAAATGAATGGGAAGAAACAGGCTGAAGCTGAATACAAACAAAGAGATGGCACTGTCTCTAATGGAATGAGCTTAAACAAGAACCCAATACCATTTCAGACAAATAGTTGTTCAGTCTCTTTTTGAAAGCCTCCAGTGATTAAGCATCCACAACTTCTGAAGGAAAGCTATTCCATTGGTAGATTGCTCTCACCGTTTTAAGTTGCTTTATTTTGTTCTAAAATAAAACCATTTCTTCTAAAATGGTTTCCTTAAAAATCACAGAGCCAGAGATGAGGAAAATGCAGTGGTCCACCTGTTAATTGGTTATAGGTATGCTTTGTTAATTGAATACAAAGTGCTGCTTTTGACCTATAAAGATAGGTCCATAAATAGATTCTAGGAAAATTTGTTTGTGGTTCCCACTCAGTTAGAGGGTTTTAAGATAGTTTTCCTGTCATAGTTCTTATGAGATAAAATGGCATCCCTTTGTAAGTTGATGTGTTCCTATACTAATGACAATTCCAGAGAGCTTTTATGTATGTTGTGAGATGACATCATTTGATGAAAATGCTGTATTTCTGATACTACCCCATTTATATACTATTGTTTATTATTATTTCTTATTGTGACATTAGCAGCTTATGTTTTATGTTTTATTTTGCATATTAGAATGCTGAAAGTTGAGCTTTTGACATAGGAAGATCAAATTCTCCCATTGCAGCATGTTACACCTGGGAACTGTTTGGGGGAATAATATTGAAAATCTGTGCCATACTGCTTATATTGTAATCACTGTGCCCTGTTCTTGCAATAGTTTACCTTCTGTCTTCAAGGGTTTAATCAAGAAAGAAATCTGGGGCTTCCTTTGAAAGACTCCCAAATTACTCTTTATTAAGGCATACAGGCAACCAGCACCCTTGTATACTAGCAATGATGCATCGGATCAAACTCTATCAAACTCATGGTTGCTACACAACTAAGGGAAAGAGGAAGGTCAGAAAATGTTATTTCAAAAATGCTGCTGTTGAACTAAGCAAATATGTAGCCATAGTATAGAAATAAGAACTTCGATTTTCACTCCCTTCCTTCTGTTATCCAATTATTTCACTGTTCAAGTCTATTCTATAAGCTGCTTCTGATACTGAAATGCCATTTTTCTTGAATATGGAACCATACATAAAAGCATTCATTTTACCCTGCCTAAGGGTTGGTCTAGACTAGATTTCCATTTCATTAATCTAGCCATAGACATGAATACAATTTGGCCAGCAGCCTCATTCTGATGCAATTTATGGCTTTTATTATAATATTTTGCAGACTTCTATATTATTTTTCTCATAGCGCTATATTTGGGAAGGGGGCATATCATGTACCACAACAATTAGAACAAATAGAAGTAACTTGAAAAGTCTTTCTTCTCTGTCTTCACCATTTTGCATTTGGCAAGTTTATGGGAAGAATCAGTGGGAAGGAAACAGGGGTCTATTCTCAATTTGATGACTGCCGTTAAAAAGGTACATAGTGTCCCATTTGGCTTTTTAACAATTCTCATTGTAACATGAATAGCAGCACAAATGCTTCATTAAATTGTCAATTAGTAGAGCCTTTGGAGGTAAAGTCATAACACCAAGAAATAAACTTAACAAGAGCTCTGAGGAAAAGGATCAACAAAAATTGCTTGTCTTTTCAGTGATAAAAAGCAATTGTTGGTCATCCTTGGCAAGTTTTTCCACTATCCTCTCTTTCTTCCTGTGAAATGGAAAATCAAATCAATATCTATTTTTTCACTCTCTCTTTTTAATCACCGTTCCCCATAAAAAGTTAAATTGTTTCCTTTGGATAATATATATATTATCATATTGTTAATAATATGATGGTATTCTTAACAATATAATAACTAAAAATTGAGTTATCCATTTTTATCTCTACCTAAGTGGTTAAGAAGGGTTTCAGTAATGGAAAGTTGGAAAATTGACTGCTTGAAATTGACTACAGAAGTGGGATTAATTCTAATAGCTTTCATGTTGGCTTATAGAATAGGAGACAGGAGCTACCAGTGGAGATTGAGAACAAGTAGAATGGGAAAATATCTGTTCCATTAAAATTTATACAGCTTCCAAACACTTTCAAATAATAACCTGGAAAGCTGAATCAAATGGTTGAAATGAGAATTTAAAACAGCATTAAGAAAAAACCATATCTAAGGCCATGACCATAAAGAACATATTGTGTGACTCAGGGTAGTGACCCAGAAGAGGTTGCACTGCTGTGTGAAGAAATAGTTCAGTAACAGCTGATTTTTACTGTAACTGGGTCCATTCACCTTGCTGATGGTCATTCTCATCTCTTTCCTTCTATCTTCCTCAGCATCATAGCCTTCTCCAAAGAGATAGGTTACCTGGCATTATATGCCTGAGTAGAGTAATTTGATCTTGATCATTTGTACCTTAAGTGAGAATTCCAGATTGGTTTGTTTGATGATCCATTTTTTTTCTCCTTGGTGGTCTATGGTATTCTCAGTTATCTTCAACAACAACATACAAAAGTATCAATACTCTTCCTAACTGCGTCTGAAAACTCTAACTTTCATTTCCATAGAGGGTCACAGGGAATACCATTGTTTGCAGTATTCTGATCTTTATAGGTATAGAATATTTTCCAAGATTTTCATCACTACTCTACCAAGTTTCAGTCAATAGCATATTTCTGCTTGTTCCTTTACCATTGATGATTAATGCTAAAAGGCAAAAATTTACTAGCAGTTCAATATATTCATTCACAATTCCAAGGTTGGTTATGGTACCTGTTGTCAATAGTTTACTTTCAAATGTTTATTTTTTATTCCATTTTTTCATAGCACTGTAATGTTTATTACTACTGCTTGTATAACCTTTGCATTTTCAGCTGTCAAGATATTGTCATCAACATAGCATAGATTAGTGTTATCAGCATAGCACAGATTATTAATGTTTTTTCTCCAACTTTAAAATCAGTATTATTCTATTAATATATATTCAGCAAATAACAAATAAATTGATTAAATAAATTGTCACATTTCATTGCCAATCTGTAGCCATGTTCTATCTGTACTTTGGCTTCCTGACCTGTATATAGCTTCACATGAGGATAGTGAGAAGTTCAGGGAATCCCATTTTTCTAAGCACAAGTTTGACATGAAACACAATCAAAGACCTTCCATAATCAATAAAGCACGTGCTGATTTCTTTTGGTATTCTTTGGCTTCCTCAGTTATCCAGTATGCATCAGTCCTTGTCTTTTTCAAAGAAACAGCTTGAACATCTGTCAACTCCTTTTCCGTGTAGAACTCTAATACTAAGCATTATTTTGCTAGCATGTGAATTTAAGGGTCTTGTATAATAGCTTTTACATTCTATTACATCTCCTTTGTTTGATATTGGAACATAGATTATCCTCTTCCCATTTGTTGGCCACTGCGTATTGTTCCAGACTTGCTGCTTAGTATGGTTAGAACCTTTATTGATTCTTCTTCTGTTACTTGACATATTTCTCTAAGTATCCCATTAATTCCTGCAGGCTTATGACTTGGTAGTGACTGTGGTGCTGATTTAACTTCATCTAATATTAGAAATTCTTGTAAATAGAAATTATCTTCCATGGTATTTTGAATGTTGAGATCTACTGTACAGAATTTTATTATATCCCTTCCATCCTTGTTTGACCTTCCTTGAGACAGTTTCTATTTGTTCATTGTCAGAATGTCTTTAATAGATCTTTGGGAAGACTTTTCTTGTTTTTCCATGTCTGATGACTTTACAGATATTGTAAAACTGCTTCCTATCTATTCTAACAACTTTCTGAAACTTTTTCTTAAGATTCTTCCTGAGATTTTTGTTTTTCTTGGAGAATGCTTTAAAGACAGTGTTAGTTATGAAGATATAAATGAAGTTGCATAAATATACAAGTTATTGTTCTGCTTTATATTTAATATTTAATATTTCCAATTTTATTCCAGACTCCAATCACAAACAGAAAATCTTGCTTGGATGTTCTGTCAAATTCAAATTGACTTTTGTCATAAAATCCATCAACTTTCTTTTTTTTCTGCATCAGTGTTTGAAGAACAAACTTGGATATGTGAAGTCAAATTGATATTATTCAGTCTTTGCACTATAGCTAGGTATGGGTTTTTTTGTTATAAAAGCAACAATATTCCTTCTTTTATCTCCTAAGTAATAAATAGTGTGATCTTCTGAGATAAAGTGTCCATTCTCTGTCCATTTCAATTCACTGGTGCCTAAGTTGTTCATTTGTTTCATTCTAATTTTTAATCTACCCTTGTTTTATGATTAATTTTTAATCTACCCTTGTCTTATTATTCTGTTTATACAGAATAATATTCTGACAGATCCTCAACTCTTTCTTTGTAGAATTTTGAGTGTCATCTGACCTGAAGAGTGCATCATTCAGCAACCAAATCACTTTATATACCATTGTCTTCTTCCGCACAATATGCATTAATGTCTTTACCACTATCTCTTAAGACATAATCTGCCATCATCATTACTGCTGTCCAGTGTAGGTGCTTACTTGTTTTAGCTGGGCAACTAGGATGACCTTCACAACATAAGTGTCTACGCTGGTAATGTATAAACTTGGCACAAACTCATTCACTTATTCCATTTAGAAAATCCCTCTTCCAGATTTGGCAGTATAGCAAGACCTGATGGAGGAATGAGTTTATATAGTTAGCACCACAATTATGCACAAATACAGTTATACTTTGAAACAAAAAGATATACAATGTAAACAATATTACACAACTCTCTAGTTTTAGGAAGCATATTATTAATTTGTTTGAACCATTCTTGTGTTAATCTATAGATAATTGAAGCTAACCCCATGACAAACATCTATTACAAATTAAAATAGTTCTAAACGAAAACGAAATTAGTTAAACACATACTGGATGCCAAGACAAATGTGAAACTGCAAAACCCAGTACACCAATACTCAGTTTCCAAAGGCTTGATGTAATTATGAATAAAAATATAGTCTAATCAACTCATTACCAATTGACAACTATAAGCAGGAGATAAACACATAGCAAATCAAATATTCTTAGTTACCTGTACTCATATTTAAAAGAAAATATCATCTCAAGTGTGATATTAAAAAAACCAGTGTGATGTAAGGAAGCAAGAGAATGAAAAGCAAATAATGCCAGAATCAATTGTCAAAATATACCTGATTTTACTGAGCCATTGTGAGACTTCACCCAATTATTCCAGGCTTTGACTGCAATTATATACAGTATATGCTTATCTGAGAGTAAACATATAAAGGGCTTGGTTTCTTAAAACATATAAATACATAGGAAAAAATGGAGATGTATACTGAGGGTGGAAGCAAAGAATACGTTCTTTTTTAGATTTGGAAATATTAATTCAACATTATGATATTAAGAGTGAGTTCTGTAGGTTTTGTTTCTCATCATCAACTAATGCTGAATAAGTTGTTAATATATCAGCTCTTGATATAATTGTGCAAACTTTGCATAAATATTTTTAATTTTTTTATTATTATATCAGAACAAATAGTATCCATAGCATAATGCAACCTCAAAATCAATAATAATAATAATAATTATTATTACCATAATTCTAATATGTATGTAATAAGAATTAAATATCTCTTGTCAAGTTCTGAAGAAACTAGCTAGTGAAATGTCAGTACAATTAGATTGTCCCCCAAGCCATTTTGCCATTAAAAACAGTCATAAAGCCTACTTCCTACACTCATGATGATATTTAAAGAAAGGTAAAAGGTTTAAGGACAATATTTCTAAAAGAAATATAAGTGATTAAAAACCCTTTTCCTACCCTCCTTTTAAAAATACTCTAATTCCATTATTGACAAAAACATATATTAACAATTAGCAAAAATACATATGGTGGTATGTGACAAAAACATATATCAGCATGCACACATTTGTTCTTCAGTTCTTTTGTAATGGTTCTTTTAGAAAGTCCCATTTTGATCTCAGATTCTAAATACAAGGGAGATCAGTAAGAATAATGTCAGCATATGAACTGATGTCACAGAGCAGAGGGATTTATTTTCCCAAATGCCCAATGGTAAGAATATCGTCAATGGGTAGTGAAATCCAAACTTGAAATAATAAGAAATTGAAATAAGATTGAAGAGCCATTTGTCCAGGGTGGTAGTTTTAGATCAGATGACTTCCAACATTCCTTTCAACTCATTGATTCTATGATTTATAGACACATTGATTAATTGTATTGTGATTTTAATCAAGGAGGAGTTCTTACCGAGGGAGGCCACTGTTCTTCAGGTGGCCGGCTGTGAGTCCCTCCTGTGGGGCCCTGGGAGGCAGAGGGGTGTGCTGATCACGTACCTGATGTTGTTGCCGAGGTGGTGGTGGAGACTCCCAAACATATGGGAGACTTCAACCTGCCATCTGCAGATGAGGTATCTGAAGTGGCTCGGGAGTTCATGGTTACCATGACGATCATGGACCTGACCCAAATAATTCAGGGACCTACGCACTGGGGGGACACACGCTGGAACTAGTTTTCACCTCTGGACAGTGGCTAGATGGTCAAAATTTAGGGGGGGTAGTTGTGGAGCCTCTGTCATGGTCTGACCATTTTCTCCTTCGGTTGAACTTCCCCATTACAACACCCTGCCGCAGGAAGGCGGAACAGACTAAATGGTTCCGCCCCAGGCATCTGATGAACCCTGAGCGGTTCCAGATGGAGCTTGGGCCATTTCCTGAAGCCTTGACCCAAGGCTCGGCCAAGGAGCTCGGTGCTGCCTGGAATGGGGCGATGGGCATTGCTCCTGATTGAGTCGTGCCTTTGTGACCTCTGACCCAGTGCCGACTCACCCCGGCTCCCTAGTTCTCCGAGGAGCTGAGGGAGATGAAACACCGGTAAAGACACCTAGAGAGCAGTTGAATGTCCAGCCGCTCCGAACCTGATCGATCTTCTCTTGGGACTTATATAAAGGCCTATTTGGGCATGATCAAAGTGGCTTGTTCTGATCACGTCCACGGATAATTGCCCTGCCGCCTTTCTTGGGGTGGCTCACTCTTTCCTCCATTTGGAGGGGCGGGACGACCCCTCGCAGGGTTGGAGAGAGGAATTTAGAGGTTATTTCTAGGAGAAGATCACATGGATCTGGGATGGTTTGGACTCTGACTGGGTGAGTCCAGGTGAAATGATGGATGCGGGTCTTGAGAATATTATCTGGGATGAGTTTGATGCTGTTGCTCCTGAGGACATGGACAGGATTCTGGGGCGACTTAAGGCAACCACATGTTTACTGGACTCGTGCCCCTCTTGGTTGGTGCTGGCCTCCCAGGAGTTGACACGAGGCTGGCTCCAGGGTATTGTGAATACCTCCTTGGTGGAGGGTATCGTTCTGGCCACCTTGAAGGAGGCGGTGGTGTGGCCCCTTCTCAAGAAGCCTTCACTGCACCCAGATGTTTTAAGTAATTACCATCCCGTCTCCAACCTTCCTTTCGTGGCAAAGGTTGTAGAGAGTGTGGTTTCGTGACAGTTCCCCCGACAACTGGATGAAACTGTCTATATAGATCCACTCCAGTCTGGCTTCAGGCCTGGGTACAGCACGGAGACGGCATTGGTCATGTTGGTGGATGATCTCTGGAGGGCCCGGGATAGGGGTTGCTCCTCTATCCTGGTCCTAT
>JANHFO010003303.1:114754-128459 GCA_032468095.1 Pareas carinatus
TTCTTTCTTTTTCTAAAGACTGTTTAAAGATTTTTCCTTCTTTTATGTGTCTTGTTTCTTTATACTATGTTAAAAAAAATTTTTTTATATATTTTTTAATAAAACTTTTTTAAAAATAAAAAGAATGGAAGACTCCATAGTGCCTCATTTTGCAATCCATTTAATATCTCGCTATAATAGATGGGAAATTGATGATGAATATAACAGCTATTTATTTGAAACTAAAGTGAAAAGCTTTAATATTTCTTTTAAATCAAACATATTTATCATGATAAGGTATTTCACATCAATGGGACAATTTCATGAAAGATCAAAACAGATTTTAAAGATAGATAGACCCAACCTCGGTGGCTGATCCTGAGGTCAGATAATTCATTCAGGGAAGAGGGATCCTTCAAATAGTCTGGTTTTATTTACATTCCTTAAATGATGACAGTCATATCTCAAATATAGAAAAAGTTTACAGATGTATCATGTCGTATCATGGCTGAAAAGTTCTTCAAGTCACCAAAATGGGAAGTAAAGATTTTCTTTACAAATAAAATAGAGCATTCCTTAAGTGGAATTTCAAATAATCAGTGGAGTTAATAAAATTAGCTGTAACTAAGAGAACTGTTAGACTAAAATAAATATTTGAAGGCAGTTTTGTAAATAATTATTAACTTATTTATGCTGAATATACAGTCATGAAAAAATGACTTTCATTTTGACTTTCTTTTTGTAAAATAAATGATGACATGGTGTAGTATGTCATGTGTTGTTGTTCATCCGAGGTTGTATTTACCTAATTTTAAGAACTAAGGATCAGATGATTTTTATTATTTCCTGATAAACAAACCATAGACTTCAAAGAGGATGTACTTTTCACCTGACTATATATTTAGGGAAGCTGGAAGAAAATAAGCATTGTTTTAAAATTGGAGTAAGAAACTTCAGCAATCTGTACTATAATAGCTGAAAATGTAAAGGATCTGCAAGTAATGAAAGTCATTGAACAAAGTCACAAGGCTAACATGTTCAGAACTTGAACATACAATTCAGGTTATGTGGTAATTCTACATTATTCATGCTTTTAACATCACTGAAACATAAGCTGTTAAAAAGTTAATTCAGTACAGTTAGCTGTGTTTCCTATTTCTGTCCCCCCAGTCAGGGTACGTTGTCGGTTTCAACAGTGAAATATCAGAGAGAAAGAACTACTCAGCTTTTTCCTGCAATCATTTCTATTTTCAGCATAGCCTCCTCCAGCTGATTTTCTCCTCCTATGAGAAAAATCTGAAACAAGCGTACTGTATACTGGATCTTCCTTTTACTCCTTTTCTATCATTCTGAGTTTTCTATCTTATAGTCTTTGCACCTCCATTTTGCTTTAATCAACTCCCAGCTGATCTTAAATCACTTTAGTGTTATTCTTTTCTCTTTATCTGACAGCAGCTTTATTCAGTTATATTAATAGTTTTACTGTGCGAGTATCCCTTGACTTGCCACTATAATTTAGCTCAGAATTCTGGCAATTACAGCATTGTGGCCAAAGCATTCACAAGAGTGGAAGTAATTTTCTGGCCATTTAATAGCTGTTAAGCAAATATGGCAGTCGTTAAGTGAACCCATTCATAAATGACTGATCACTAAACAAGAACTACTTGTAATCTAAATTAATTCACCACCTTAGCCTACTAACTAGTTCACTGTATTTCATAACTGTGTTTTTTGCATAATGGTTTTACATAATCTATCCAGCCATTCATCTCTACTCAAAATTCTATGTCCTTCTTGCTCTATTTCAACCTTCCAGTTTCAGATTTAAAATTAAATATAGAATCTTAATTCACTGCTGTCAATGTTTTACAAGGCACCTGAAGGATAGGATAGCTTGGAGTGAAAAAAGAGCCATGGGGCACATACATCTTCATACTTCTCAGCATTAACTGCCTAAGCTAGCTATCTCACTTTATCCAGTCTCCAGCTAGCCCTATTTGCAAGAAAAATTCTTTTATTTTGATTTGTGGAACATGTTGTCAATTCCTATTTCCTCCTTATGGAGTGCTTATAATAAGTTATTTGAAATTTGACAGGGTTGCTTATCTTTTTCCTCAAGTTATCTGTTTATCTTTCATTATTCTTTGATTACCCACTCAAAATATAGTGCTTATTAGAAATTCACAAGGAAATTCCTTTTTGATTTTTGGGGGTTTGTATTTTGTGGGCTGATGTTAACTGAAAAATGTCTATTTTTGTATACATAGGCTTGTAGGGTTTGGAAGATTTCTGTTTAATGGTTTGTGTTTTGCTTATGTTTAGTGATCTGTTTTGCTTCTAGTTCAATTATTCAGTCTATAATATTTCCATCTCCACTTCTGAATTTGGTATAACAGAAAAATATATACATGTAGCAACAGTAAGTTGGCTGTTGTCAAACTGAAGACACAGTACTTGATTTCTTGTTTTCTTTCTTTCATTCATTCATACATTTAATGTATATTAGATGTACTTTTAACTTCATCTCTTAGGTATTTTCTTTCAAGTTTATAAAGATAAGTATAGCTTAAACTCAAACTCAATCCCTCCAAGACCGAGTGGCTGTGTCTGCCGGTGTCCCGATATAGCCAGCTTACTCCATCGCTGGCTATTGGAGGTGAAACCCTGGCCCCCACGGAAAGAGTCCACAACTTGGGTGTCCTCCTGGATGTACGGCTGTCCTTGGCAGATCATGTGGCAGCCGTCACCAGGGGGGCCTTCTACCAGGTTCGCCTGGTGCACCAGTCACGCCCCTTTCTAGATCGGGATGCCATGAGGATGGTCATTCATGGCACTCGTCATGGCTCACCTGGATTACTGTAACACTCTCTACATGGGGCTCCCCTTGAATCACATCCAACTGGTACAGAATGTGAAGCTCCAACTGGTACAGAATGCAGCCATGCGGGGGGATGATGGGGGCCAGTGGTAGGGTGCATGTGGCCCCCCTCCTGCGCGAGCTGCACTGGTTGCCAGTGGGCTTCAAGGTGCACTTCAAGGTGCTTGTGATGAACTTTAAAGTGCTCCATTGCTTAGGACCCAGCTATCTACAGGATCGCATTCTGCCAGCAAATACCTCCCACCGACCTGTTCGCTCCCACAGAGAGGGTCTCCTCAGGGTGCCATCAGCCAGACAATGTTGGCTGGTGACCCCCAGGGGGAGAGCCTTCTCTGTGGTGGCTCCCACCCTCTAGAATGACCTCCCCCCAGAGATTCGTGTTATCTCTGATCTCTGTGCTTTCCGCTGTGCCATAAAAGCCTACCTTTTTATCCACGCCGGTTTGGCCTAACCACACCTTTCCTTGTTTTAATGTGTTAGCAATTTTAAACACTTTAAATTTTTAGATTTGACTTAAATTGGTTTTAGATTGCGTTTTTTAAATTTAGCCACACATTTTTCTTAAAATGTGTTTTTATGTTTTGTGAGTTTTAAATGGCTGGGTCCCTTCGGGGAAAAGGACAGTATAAAAATTTAAATAAATAAAAATAAATAAATAATAAAAACACGACAATAGTAAGATAAGGGCAGACCACATAAGTTACTATTCAAAGACATCAAACATTCTCTACAGTGGCCAATCTACACAAAGCAAGCATTTACCTTCATTTTAATACCATGTGAAACTAATTTTATATTGTTTTAAGCAACGTCATATTTATTTATAAGGACAAAGAGTTTAAGCTCCTTACTGCAGAAAGTGCATAATAATTAATGTCAGCTTAATAAACTTTCTTCAGTTTCATATAAACATTTGGGTAACTGGATACACAATTACCTCCTTCCAAATCTCCAAGTTCTGTGGAATTTCAGAAGCAGCAATTACACCAATATGACACACACACAACCTTCCACTCACATGTTTGAATAGAGTTAGCTACAAATAAGTGCTTTGCACAGGGTTTTTCTTTTAGCTTTGCAAAAGTTTTAAAAGTTCCTTCAATTTTGAAGGTAATATTATTACTCAATATTGATATTATGAAAGGTTCTGTTTACACAGAAAACAGACATAACCATTCTGTTTAAATTAGGTAATCCTCATAATACTACTTTTGAATTGTGTTACAATTGAACCATTATTGTTTAATGTTATGGTAGAAAGCTTTTATAAACTTTTCATTGCATTTACTATATTCTTAATTTTCCTGTGTACTTTTGCATCATATTTTGAAGTATATTATATTTATGGCTCTATTAAGGAATCCTGTACACCCTGTAAAGAATTGGAATCTTATTATATCAACCTCACCCCTCCAAAGCAATCAATCTTATTCTTACACCCAGAGCCCATTAATTTCAATTGATGCAGTAAGTTTATTGCAGGAGTGAGTTAACTGCACCTTGTGTACAATACATACATTAATACCATATCATTAAATCATTGCAAGGATTTTTTAAAAGAAAAAATGCAATAAAAGTCAATTAGGTTTATTTCCCTTATAATACTCCTTTTAGATTCAAACTACCAAGAAAAACTGGCATATGCTTTTATTCTATCCGATTTGACCTTGATTACTCAGTTTCTACTTCTCTAAACTAAAACTGGATTTTTGAAAATGAATTAATTGATTTCACACCAAAAAATTAATACCAGAAGATACTCTCAATAGTTCTAAATAATAAGACCTTACTATGCTGGCCTGGGAAGAGCCTTGAAACATGTTTTAAATAAAGTTGTCCAGCTCTTAGCAAAAGAAACATCCAAGCATGCAGAAAGATTTTCCCACAATGTTGAGTATCTACAACCACACCACGCTTTTTGCAATATAAACAAGTATCTATATCACTCAGTAAGGTAGCGGCTTTTATCTGATGAAACACACTTCTTCTGGCGATCTTGCGGACTCTCAATCTTTCAGCTATCAAGAAGGTTTTTAAAAAAGCTGGATTTTAACAATTCAATCTCGCACATGAGAAGCTGTGTAAGAACACTATTTAGACAAGCACAAATATGGCAGCCCTGAACATCAGAAAAAGAAAACAGATCATCTATACAACACCTACCAACAAAATGGATATCCATGCAACTTCATCAAAAAGTGTCTGCCCATGTAATTCAATATAGTACAAGCAACAATTTTAAAAAGGATAACATTGCCATACATCAAAAGCATTTCAGAAACCACCAAAAGACTATTACAACCACATGGCATCGTGGTAGCACACAAAACAACTAAAATCCTCCAAAAAAATCTTAAGTAAACCAAAAGACCTAGCAACCTCAGAAGAAACGGGAGGCATCTACAACTCCAGAAAAAACAGGAGACATCTACCATACAAAATATAAGAACTGCAATAGTTACTACATAGAACAAATAAGCAGAAGACTAGCAGAGTATACTCATGAACACAAACTAGCAGTCAGAAGACATGATGAAAATGCCTTAATTACAAAACACATAGACAGACTTAACCATAGTTTCAATGTCTTGGCTTGAATTCCTAGAAGACTGGCACTCAGACAAATTGCCCATCAACAGGCACATAGAGACCAAAACATCTTCTCATCAGCAATCAGCAACCAGATGAGCAGAGATTAACACCAAGATTAACATTAGACTAACAATCAAGAAGCAAATAATATCCCAATTTAGAAATTACCAAACAAGCTAATGATAAAAAACAGCTCAATCAAGGAACCACCAAGATCACTCCTACAAACATTGACAGGGCAAGCCAGTAGTATACAAGCTGAAAACAAACCCCAGTTCCTACTAGTACTGATGATGTTACTTAACTTGGTAATGAAACATCTACAAGAAAAAAACCAAGGTCAGAAATTTCCAAGGATCTCAGAACGTTATAAGTTGGACAGACATATAGATGTTATAAATGAATATTCTCTTAGATCATTGGCCATTAGCCATAAGAATTATCTACAATGATTGCTAGAATCTATATGATATATGTTCTTCTAAAAGCATTTCTTATCTGAGCAAAATGGTACAAGGTAACACAAATGGGTTAACTTATAGAATCCATCCAATATGCAGAATTCATGACTCCAAAGGGAATGAAATAGCTACTTAAGCACTATTGGTTACTGCTGCAATATTGGGCTGTTGCTATAGTCACATGATATTCATCTTCAGCATTCATGACAATTCCCCAGCCAATCTCACAACACCTCATGGTCTCCCCCACCTAGCACCCAGAAATTGACTTGTCATGTGGCTCTTATGGAAAATGTAACTTCAAGTAAATGAAGAAAAGCCTGGATAGTTGTATTGCATATGCGCCCCTTCCATTGGTAGACAAATAAGCACATCTTTGCTCAGGAACTCAAGGCACATGACAGAATAGAATAGAATAGAATAGAATAGAATAGAATAGAATAGAATAGAATTCTTTATTAGTCAAGTATGATTGGACTCACACAAGGAATTTGTCTCTGCTGCATATGCTCTCAATGTACACACAAGCTACAAGTGACATACCACAATCAGAATCAGAATACATCTATTATGTCATAAAAACATTCATCATGTCATAAAATGCATTCATCATGTCATGAGATACATTTTTGTGATAAGCATAAAATAGTCATAAAATTCTAGATAAGCAATCTGCAAGTCATAATAAGATACTAAATAAAACAACTATTATAGATTGTAGGATACAAGCAACAAGTTAATTTTCATACAAATAAGATAAGTAATTAGATTAGTTTAAATTAGATTAGGTTAGAATTCCCCATCATAAGCCACAACCATAATCATAAAATATATTCAAAATTTAATTTTTTTTAGCAAATTTTACATCTGATGGAATTCCATCTTCTTAATTTTCGGCATAATTTAATGCTTTTAGTATGCTTTTATTGTCTTGTATTATGAAATATGTTTTATTTGGTCTGTTAGCTGCCCTGCGTCCTTCGGGAGAAGAACTGGGTATAAATAGAGGGTAGGTTTGTAGCAATTATTTTTTCTGCAGCTTTAATTATCCATTGAAGTCTGTGTCTGTCTCATTTGGTTGCAGTGCCAAACCAGACAGTAATAGAGGTGCATTTTATGGACTCAATGATTCCTTTGTAGAACTGCATCTGTAGCTCTTTGAGTAGCCTGAACTTCCTGAGTTGCACAGGAAGAACATTCTTTGCCGTGCTTTTTAATGACATTTTTGATGCTAGTTGACCATTTTAAATCTTGGAATATTATGGAACCTAGGAACTTGAAGGACTCTACTATTGTTACTGTGTTATCTAGTATTGTAAGAGATGATAGAAGAGCTTCTCCTAAAACCGAATATCATTTCTACAATTTTGAGTGAGTTCAGATCAAGATTGTTTTGGCCGCACTACATGGCTAATTGTTCAATTTCCCATCTGTAGGCAGATTCATCATTTTCTTGAATGAGACCAATCACTGTTGTACCATCTGCAAACTAGTATTTTAATAGAGGGATCCTTTGAGATGCAGTTGTGGTATATAGGGAGAAAAGAAGTGGAGAGAGCACATATCCTTGGGGAGGCCCCTGTGCTGATTGTACAGGTTTCTGATGTTATTTTTCCTAACTTCACCTGCTGCTTCCTGTTAGAAAGCTTCTAATCCATTTTCAGGTGTGAGCAGGCACAGTTAGCTGGGTCAGTTTGGTTAGAAAAATATCTAGAATGATGGTATTGAATGCTGAACTGAAGTTCACAAAAAGGAGTCTTGCATAGGTTCTTGGAGATTCAAGATATGGCAGTATGTAGTGAAGAACCGTTTTGTTTGCTCGGTAGGCAAATTATAAGGGATCTAGCAGTTGATGGTTTTCAGGTGGACCATCACTAAGTTTTCATAACTACAGATGTCAGGGTAACTGGTCTGTAGTCATTCAGCTCCTTGATGGAGGATTTCTTCTGCACTGGAATGATAGTAGATTGTTTGAAGCAAGAAGGAACATAGCACATCTCTAGTGATTTATTAATGATGTGTGTGAAGATTGGGGTCAGTTGATCAACACAAGCTTTCAGGCAGGCAAGAGTTACTTTCTCTGGGCCTGGTGGTTTTCCTGATTTTTCTCTATAAATTGGTCTCACACAGCCTTTTATGTGATCACCAGAGGAGGTTTGCTCAAAAGGATGGGGCCTGTTGTGAGAGGTTTGGCTGCTGTTGGTGTTTCTGCAGTAGAGGTGGTGATAGCTGACACTGGTTTTCTCTCAAACCTGCAGTAAAACATATTCAGGTCATCTGCCAGTTATTGATTCCCTTCAGCATGAGATGGAGGCTTGCTGTAACCAGTGATATTTTAAAGAGTTTCCCACATATTTACTAGTTCATTCATTGACAGCTGATTGTTCAGACTTTCAGAGTAATTTCTTTTTGCTGTTCTGATTTCTCTTGTTAATACATTTCTGGCCTCAGTCTATCTTCTTTCCTGTAAGCTTCCTTTTTGGCACAGCATAACTGCTTAAGTTTAGCTGTAAATCAGGGTTTGTGGTTACTGTGTATGTTCATGTTTTTGGTCGGTATACATAAGTCTTCACAGAAGCTAACATGGTGTAACAGTATCTGTAAGTTCATTCAAGTGTGAAGAGGTATTTTAAAAAATGTTCCAGTCTGTGCAATCAAAGCAAGTCTATAGCTTTATCTTAGTCTCTTCAGTTCAAGATTTCACTGAATTGATTGTTGGCTTTATGGTTTTAAGCCTTTGTCTATAAACAGGTACAAGATGAATCATACAGTGATCAGAGTAACCAACAGCTGCTTGTGGTAAGGACCTACAAGTACTTTTTAGGGTTGAATAGCAGTGGTCTAAAATGTTTTTTCTTTTAGTAAGGCAGTTGACATACATACACGGTGGTGCAGTGGTTAAGTGTAGCCTTGCAGGCAAACTCTGCCCACAGTCTGGAGTTCTATCCTGATGATACTCAGGGTTGACTCAGCCTTCCATCTTTCCAAGGTCTGTAAAATGAGGACATTATTGGGGGCATTTTGCAAATAAAATTTCTTCATAGTAAACTATCCAGAGAGTGCTGCAATGTACTATGATGTGGTATATAAGCCTAAATGCTAAATGCTACATATTTAAAGGGTACTTCATTCCTAATATCCTAACATATTATGCAGCTTACAATCTGAAAAGTCAGAACAATAGAACAACCACAAAAAACTCAGTAGCAACCAAAGATGAACATATAAATAAAATAGTACATCCAGCAAAGGAACAAGTATCACCCTTCTCAGAGTTCTAGTGGAATAATCAGGTATTCAATAATTCCCTGAACGTCACCAGTATAATATATAATATAATAGTATGTTATGGATTCAAGAATAGATAATCGATATTTTAAAATATATAAATCAAAAACTTTGTCTCCTAATAGTAAGTGTGGTAATTTCATTCTTCGAACAACAGACATCATGATTTACAATTTAAAAAATCCCTCCATTGCTATATCATCTCTTCTGAAACTATTGGGTTTGTATAATTATTAGAGGTAAGGAATAATAATCTTTATAATCAGTATATTGTGATTCTTTCTTTCTGCTTTGTTTTTGCTTTTGTTTCTCCTTCCCATTAAACAAGATTCTAGAAATATAATACAGTAGGGAAATAAAGTTGTGGCAGATAGAATTGCAGGGGAAATGGTACTTGATTCTAAATTATTTTTGATTTACTGGATAATGCTAGTAATAACATTATGTTATACAAATATGTTATATGACATTTATCTAATAATAATGTATATATTAATGACAATTTATTTATTCAATTTTTATAGTCACTCATCTCAATGACTGAGTAGCTTACAATTATATATATATGTGTGTGTGTGTGTGTGTGTGTGTGTGTGTATGTGTGTGTGTGTATATATATATATGTGTGTGTGTGTATGTATGTATGTATGTATGTATATGTATGTATATTACAATTGAAAATATTAAAAACATGCTAAAACAACCACCCCCTCTAAAATGCTAAAAACGTCCAGATTAATATACATAGGAACACAATAATTGGCCATTTAAAAATACAGCCAGGAAATGGGGCCCTTAATACATTCAGCACCTCAGACATAGAAGTATAGTTAGGGCTTTATGAAAGACTAACAGGGTTAGTCTAATTTCTGAATAAAAAGTTTGCCATTGAATAGGATCCACTGTGGAAAAAAATGTGACTTCTGGTCCCTGCCAGCTAGCACTGTTTGGCTGACAGAATCTGAAACATGCTCATTCTGCTTGAACTGGTTGGATGGATAGAGATTCTTGATAAAAGGCGATCCCTTCTGGTCCCTACCCATGTAGTGCTTTAAATGTAACAATCAGTACCTTGAATGTGGGGGTACCTTGAACCAGTACCTTGAATGTGGAGAACTACTGTGGGGGTAGTAAATTATGCCAGATACATGACACACCAGTAACCAATGCAGCTCATGCAGAAATGGTGCTACGTGTGCCATGGATCAGGCACAATTTACTACCCCCACAGTCGCATTCTGCACTAGTTGAAGTTTCTGAATAGTCCATGTAGAGTGTATTACAGTAGTCTAACCTAGAGGTTACAATAATGCAAGTTACTGTGAGAATGATCCCAGTCCAGGTATGGGACCTGGTGTACCACCTGAAGGTGTGCAAAGGCCCTCCTATCCATGGCTGACACCTACTCTTTGAGTAGGATCTGCTAGTTCAGAAGGACCTCCAGATTGTCCACCAGGTTCGTCAACCCCACCCAGAACCAGAGATGAAACCTTGTCTCTGGTTCTATAGTATAATAGTGACTATATTATCTAGCAATTCCATTTTGCATATAGCAAACTATTTCTCAACAAAAGTAGAATTCAATGAATAAGATGTAGCTATGATTAGTAAAAGAATCTTAGATGTATTTCTTAAGACAAAGACATGTTTTTCAAAGAAATGGAAAATATAGAAAATGAAATACATTTCCCCCAGCAGAATGAACAAAGTAGTTTGAAATCAGGAAACGATACAGTTTAAGTAGGTGTTTGTAATTTATCTTAATAATTAACACATTTCCATCTGCATGAACTCACTAGTACTAATCAAAGTATGTCACCAAATGTTGTATATATTTCTTAATGATTCTTAATAGTTCTAATACCAAATGGAATCTGGAAATTGCTGGGAGATTTTGGAA
This sequence comes from Pareas carinatus, assembly GCA_032468095.1. NCBI lineage: Eukaryota > Metazoa > Chordata > Lepidosauria > Squamata > Pareidae > Pareas > Pareas carinatus. Next base: position 125,853 of record JANHFO010003303.1, read on the forward strand.
ATAATGATCAGTTATTGTTATTGTTATCCTTCATGGAGCCCTTTTTTAATCATATATATTCTCAAAATAAATGCTTAATGGAAATCATTATTGTTGTGAGTTAATACTTATAGACTTTCTGGAGCCGGCAGCCAGCAGTCCCTCCGGCCTGCATGGACTGGGCTGGAAAAGGAAAAATAGATGTTTTGTTGTAATTGGCTAAAGCGCATAGCTATACCAAGTTAAAAAACAAGCAGTCGGCTTTAGCCGCTGCTGGAAGTTAATTGTTGCTGTGAACTAAATAAAGTTATTCTGTCTCATTCTTTTCTGGCTCATTCTTTTCTCCTGTTCTACAATTATAGTGAAAACACTTTCCTTTGGAACCTGGTAATATAAGATGTTTAAAATAGATTACATTTAGGTTCAGGTTTAGCTCTGCCTGAAATCTTCATAAATTCCAACGTGAAGCATTTTCTATGCTGTAATACTTAGTACTAAACTATTACAAAGAATGGCCAAATTCTGAAGATAATTCAGACTGAATTCATTGGAGCAAAAGTTGAAGACCAACTCTTCCAGAAATTTGCTGCATCTGTCCTTAAATTAGTGATCAATCATGGCAGGAGTTGAAAATAATGAATGTATTAGAGCAGTGTTTCTCATTTAAGAATTCTGGGAGTTAAAGTTTACACATCTTAAAGTTGCTGAGACTGAAAAAAAAATCCACCAGGTTAGAATATTTTAAAGAATAATATCCAATACTTAGCCAACAGCAGTCTTTTCAACTGAATAACTTTGCTCATTGGTGCATTTACACTAGACTGAGCCTATAGAGAACGACAAGCATATGCATTTGATTAGATATGCTTGAGCCTATAAAAGCTCAAAATACCATATTTGTCAGAATTATGATGTCATTCTATTACGGGCAAATCACCTGAAATTTGAAGTACGCAAACAACTCTGCTACTGTCATAATTTTAATTCAACATGACTAGCATGATTAAAAGCCGCTTCCCAATGTGAAGACTGTTATTAACCTTAAAGATATTTTAAAATGGCATCTGACATTGTGTAGAATCACCTTATTCTGTGTATTTATTTGAATACATTATTCTTTCATCCACAGAATGACCAAAGGGAGTAATATTATTAAATTCATCATAATAACATCTTGGCTGACTCATTGCCGAAATATTAATTATTACATAAGGATACTTTCTGTTTGCTGGTGAATGTGTTAATAATGGCTTTGCATGCAATTACTCAGGCTGTAGATTTGGTCATGAGAATAAAGAGCCATCCAACAATATTAGCATGAGACACTACTGTTGTTGGAATATCTTTTTTCCCAATGGAGAAGAAGGCTTTTATGGAAATGTCAAGAGGCAGATGCAGAACAGATGCTTCTTCAGCACTGTATAGTATGCATAATTTTATATATAATTTTTAAGACTAAGATTGGACCGATTGCTTTTTGAAAGTCAAAAACTGTATAGATTTTTTTCTCATGTTTATAGGACAATAAAAACTTCCTCAACAAAATAATAAATCTCAAGCACAGAAATTAAATGCGTGCAAAGGTCCATATTGAAAGAAATCCCCTCCACCTGTGACCCACCTCGCATCCCCCTGGCCAATCAGGGAAATATCCAATCTCCACTCCCACCCCAATCTACATCATGAATACACCTCCGTCTTAGGAACCTCCAGCTCACTTTCCAACCCAAATTCCCATCTACTCCCCGCCTCCCCATGGTTTATGCAAACATATGGAACCTGTAGCTGACAGGTTGTGCCCTTTTTTAAAAAAGGCATTTTCTTTGGATCAGGTTATTAGTGTAAGATAATGGAACTGCAACTCTTTGAAAGTCTAATAGCATTGCTGTTTATTCAGAAATTTCAGTGATGAGAAATTTAAATCTTTTTCCTAGTGACAAATGTTCAATCACCCTTAAATATTTTCAAAACAGAAAATACTATGAAAGAAAGGCTCACTGGGTTAATAATCACTTTTCAACAGTTTATCAGAAATAACTGTAGATTTACTGTGAAGCTGAAATATTCTTCTTCATTCCTCGTTCTAATCTGACATTCCAGCTAAACTGTACACCATCAATTGGTAAGAAATAGTCCTGCTATTTATTAATACAATGATTTAAGATTGCCAAAGAGATTACATAAGCAATTTGTCTGCATTATTTTTAAAAGTAGTTATAATAGGGTATAGTATAATTCTCTAAATGATCAAAAATCGGTCTGACATATTTTTATATGTAATGCTTATCAGAATTGCTCTACAGTGATATTGTTCAATTTTGACCATGACCTTTAATCTTCAAACTTTATTGCAACCAGTTCTTTGACCTGAGAAAATATTTCTGTATATGGAGCTGGTTCTATCAGCATTCTCATTCTCTTTCTATGAGAAACCAGAAACCCAACATTGGACACCAGTGATAGACTGTTTTTAAACAGCAATTTGTATGAAACATACAGGTGAAACTCAAAAAATTAGAATATCGTGCAAAAGCTCATTTATTTCAATAATGTAACCCCTCTCCTGCGCGAGCTGCACTGGCTGCCTGTGGCCTTCCGGGTGCACTTCAAGGTGTTGGTAACCACCTT
>JANHFO010003305.1:61994-72312 GCA_032468095.1 Pareas carinatus
CCCCAGAGCTCACTGTAACAGCATTGCCAAAAAGGCATTAAGAGTTGTTAACCTAATTTTGTGAAGTTTCTTTTCTGGTAATATTGAACTGCAAACCAGGGCATATAAAATCTTCACCGGACCAATTCTCAAATACAACTCATCTGCATGGAATCCACATTGTATAATGGACATTAACACAATTGAACAAGTCCAGAGGTATTTTACGAGAAGAGTACTCCAATCCTCAGCCCGTAATAGAACACCTTATGCCACCAGGCTTGAAATTCTGAACCTAGACAACTTAGAGCTACGCTGCCTATGGTTTGACCTAAGCTTAGTACACAAAATTGTCTGTTACAATTGTGAGATGTAAATGTATACCAACTTGTATTGTCTTTGAAATCAATTCTATGTCTGATCTGTCTGTGAGCAAATGTAACCCCATGCCGCCCTAAGATGAACCTGCTGACTAACAGATTACATAAGGTTGTTATTTTGTTTTCTGTTCTGTTCTGAAAAACATGTTATTGAGGACAAAGGAACAGGGTTCGAGCTGACCAAACAAGTGATTGCTCGGAAATACCCCCTTATTCCAATATTCATATCAGGGGAATATCATAGAACTGGACTTAGCTTACACGAATGTCACATAAACAATATTTGCAACATATCCGGATGTTAAGAAATCTATCCGTGTAACCATGTACATGAGTCACAAGTTACGTAACATATATCCAAGCCAAGATGGGCTGGCTCAAGAGTCGGAAGAGAAGGGAGTTTCCAGTCTGTTCCACTCCTTATACAAATCAAAAGTATGGAAATACATGTTTGTCTCCATTTGCTTTGGCATATGGATATCTCTTTCCAAAGATTAATAAAACAGCTTATCTTATTCTCGCATCTTAACTCTCATTCGGGGGCTTTTCTCACACAATGTTCTACCTATCAATGACTACTTCAGTTTCAACCACAATAATACACGGCCTGACAACAGATACAACTCAAAGTGAACTGCTCCAGACTCGATTGCAGAAAATATGAGTTTAGCAGCAGGGTGGCCAATGCCTGGAACTCACTATCTAACGCTGTTGTTACATCCTCAAACCTGCAAAACTTTAACCTTAAACTGTCTACGGTGGACCTCCATACCTAAGAGGTCTGTAAGGGGGCATGCATAAGAGCACCAGCGTGTCTACCGTCCCTGTCCTACTGTTCCCATTCGTTCATACTCATTTGTTATGCATATGCTTATACCTGTTTGGCCTCATTCGAGACAACAATGAATCTGCCTACAGACAAGAAATTGAACAACTAGTCTTGTGGTGCGAAAAGAACAACCTTGAACTGAACTCACTCAAAACAGTGGAAATGATAATTGATTTTAGCAGAAACCAGTCTCTCCTATTACCTCTCACAATATCAAACAATACTGCATCAACAATAGAGTCCTTCAAATTTCTACGTGGTACAATATCCCAAGATATAAAATGGTCAGTCAATATCCAAAATGTCATTAAAAAAGCTCAACAAAGAATGGTCTTTCTGAGACAACTCAGAAAGCTCAGACTACCCAAGGAATTGCTGACTCAGTTCTACAAAGAAATCATTGAGTCGGTAATCTGCACCTCAATAACTGGTTCGGCAATGCAACAAAACAAGATAAACATAGACTTCAAAGAATAATTAGAACTGCGGAAAAGATAATTGCTACAAAACTCTCCTCTATGGAAAATCTGTACACTGAATGATCCAAAAAAAGAGCAGGGAAAATAATTATGGGTCCCTCACACCCTGGACATAATCTGTTTGAACTTCTTCTTCTGGACAACGCTACAGAGCATTACAAACCAAGACAACTAGAAGTAAGGACAGCTTCTTTCCTCATGTTATCAACCTACAAAATAGCTGATTCACAGGACAGTGTTAGTGTGGAGGGTGTCCTTTGTGACAAGATGAAATGGTTTTTGTGACATGCTGTCCGCACTTTATAACATGACATGATGAATGTTACGTACTTTAAGACTATGTATCTTGCCTATATATGCAAATGATTGCAATTATGCTTGTATATTCAAAATGACTATGAACGTATCTTGATTGTATCCTTGTTATGTATGTATGTAGGTGTTGGGCCTGATCACTGAAGACAAATTCCTTGTGTGTCCTGACACACATGGCGAAATAAATTCTGATTCTGATTCTAAACAGGAAAACACCATCAAGAAGGACAAAGAAATTGCCAGAACTTGAAGGTGACAGCTCTGGGTTTCAATAGTTTCATTGGCATTCTTTTCATCCCACATCTACTACTAAAAAACACATTTCTTTTATTGTTCATTTCATTTGTAGTTACAAGAAAAGATCCATCAGGGACAGTATAAAATCTATTATTACCTTCTGTCCTAAAATGCCATCAGCTGAAGATAACATTGCAAAATTTATTTTATCTGAGCCAAAATAGCCTGTTTTGTGCTCTAATAATTATGCAACCCAAGACATTAGGCAGGGAAAATGGGTAACAGCTTTTTTGCAGGTTTTATAGCAGCGCTCTTAAAATACAGAAGCTTCAGGCTTTCTCTAACCCTAATAAGATGAATGGCTTTAAAATGATAAGATGCCTGCATTTATGTCATTGTGCAATGGTTTAAACTCTGGATTAAGCACAATACATACAATAGAATTTTCAAGAATTCATCTTTAATCAATGTTCATTAAATATATTCTCCCAAATGTACTATTTAGAAGAATGACCATTGTCTCTGCTTAGGTAAGTAGGAGTATTTCATTTAAAGTAAGTATGTTCTATAATCTATGCATCCCATTCAATAATTTTGAATGAAGACTCATATTTCTCAGGCTTCCCCTTAACACTGAACACACATTCGCACACAGACACCCCCCCACACACTATTGAAAGAGACCACCTGTCATAATTTCAAGACTACATTTGATAATCCAGAAATATGCAAAGTTCAGGATCATTAAAGAATGGCAGAATAAATAGTTGAAAGAAACCTTAGAGGTCTTCTAGTTCAACCCCTGCTCAAGCCGGAGAACATATATTTCAGGCAATTGGCTGTCCAGACTCTTCTTAAAAGCCTTCAGTGATAGAGCAATCACAGCTGCTGTCTTGTATTCATGTTTAAAACTGCTTTATAATTTGGAATGAAGAGCATTACATCAAGTTTAAAAAAAAGATATAAATATAATAAACAAACCTTCATTTGTGTGCCAGAATTTGAAAACACAGTACATCTATAAGTTTCAATTCAATTCAGAATAGAGCTGGAAGGGACCTTGGAAGTCTTTTCTAGTTCAACCCCCTGCTCAAGCAGCAGACCCTATACCATTTCAGAGAAGTGACTGTTTAGGGTCTTCTTAAAAACCTCTAGTGATTAATCACGCACAATTTCTGAAGGAAACCTGTTCCACTGGTTAATTGTTCTCACTGTTAGAAAGCTTCTCTTTAAGTCCAAGTTGCTTCTCTCCTTGATTAGTTTCCATCCATTGTTTCTTGTCTTGTCTTCTGGCGCTTTGGTAAATTGTTTGACCCCCTCTTCTTTGTGGCAGCTTCTCAAATATTGGAATAGTGTTATAATGTCATCCTGAGTCCTTCTTTTCACTAGAGTAGACATACTCAATTCTTGCAACCGTTCTTCACATGTTTTAGCCTCCAGGCCCCTAATCATCTTTGTTGCTCTTCATTGCACTCTTTCTAAAGTCTCAACATCTTTTCATCTTGTGGTGACCAAAACTGAATGCAGTATTCCGAGTGTAGTCTTACTTAGGCTTTATAAAATGGTGTTAATACTTCACATGATCTTGAATCTACCCTCTTTGCAGCCTAGGACTGCATTAACTTTCTTGGCTGCTGCTACATACTGCTCAGTCATATTTGAGTGGTTGTCCACTAGGACTCCAAGATCCCACTCACAGTTATTAATACTGAGCCAAGTTGCACCTAATCTATATCTGTATACTTGATTTTTCTTGCCTAACTTTAGAACCTTACTTTTCTCTCCACTGAATTTCATTTTGTTATATAAGGCCCAGTGTTCGAGTCTGTCAAAATCCATCTGGATCTTCAACCTATCTTCTGGAATGTTGGCTATTCCCGACAGTTTAGTGCCATCTGCAAATTTGATGAGTTTCCCTTCTAGTCCCTCATCTAAATAATTTATGAAGATGTTGAAGAGTACTGGACCTAAAATGGTATTTTGAGGTACCCCACTGCATATTCTCCTCCATGTAGATATACTTCCATTAAGAACTATACACTGAATATGGTTTGTCAGCCAGTTAGAAATCCTTCTGCAGGCAGCCCCAGCTACAGATGATCTGAAACAAAAGTGGAGAATTGGCTTTTTTTCCTAAGCTGAAGAACAGCTGATTCTGACAGCAACTTGTGGATTTGGATGAGCACTATGTTTTTTCCCCCTGAAAAATCTTTTTTAAAAAGGGGAAAAGAAATAGTGGAGATAAAATTCCAGAAAAGAAAAAAAAGAATATGACGACCTAATGTGAAATGGAAAAGAGAGCAGGAAGGAATTTTCTTTTTTAAAGGACTGAGAGGTTTTTTGCTATATACAACAAATTGGTAGAAACACTACAGTGTCATTAGATCGTGCATTACAATTACTGGAGGAATAAATTCAGAGACTGGAGGAAGAAGAGTTGACAAGGAGAAGAAAACAACAAGAATGTATAGATAAACAACAACTTATGAAAAAAATGATTAAAAATGAATACAATCTATTTGAAAGAATTATAAAAATTAAAAAGATGACAAAAATGATTAACAATAAGAATAACAGTCAGAGGAAAATAAAAGTGAACACTGGGGAAGCGAGAACTACAAGAAAAGAGATGGGAATATACAAAGGACAAGAAGTTAAAATTAAAAAGTCAAAACAGACCTTAAAGAAGAGGGGGGAAAAAACCCAGGAACAGTTTTTCCAAAAAAAGGACTTTAAAACCAAAGATTTAAATTACAGAGGGCTATCCCTAAGAGCAATTTCAATCAGATGAAATAAGTTTAAACAAGAATGACAAGGATTCCTGGAAGTAAGATGAAGAAGAATGGATATTATGTGAAGGTATGAACAATAGACAAAACTAATTGGGATTGTTATTATAAAAATTATAAACAATATGGGAAACTAGAATTTATTAGAATGAAATGTTATTAAAAATAAATTTAAGTAATAGTAACAGCATAACAAATAATGTATGAAATTGGGAGAACATTTTTTTAGAACTAAATGAAATATCATAAAAGCTAGAATTGATATAGAAATAAGAGTACAGTACAAGTTATTATCTGATTGGAATGCAATACTAAATGAAGTTTATTATTGTAGAAACTATTCTGAATACTGTAATTAGAAAAAAGCTTTAATGAAATATGATAAAACTTAGTATTGCTACTGAAGTAAGAACACAACATAATATTTAATCGAAATGAAATAATAAATGATTTTTTCCCCTTCTGAAATTTTGTGAATGCTTTTATAATTGAAACCTACTGTAATGAAAAAATAAAGCGAAAGTTACACAATGATATAAAGAGTAGACAGAATTAATTAGAACTGTTGTTATTAAATTTAAATGAAGTATGATTAAAGTCAAATTCAGCCAGTAATGAAATATATGATTAAATTTAAATTGATGGTATAAATGTTATGCATAATGTAAGACATTAGAAAGAAAAATGTCTTTAATTCAAATATGATAAAAATTAGAATAAATATAGATGTAAGAATATACTATAATTTAATTTTTGATTGATGAAATAATGCTGAATTTGATAATTTAAATATAAATTAATTTGTAGACAGAAGAATGCGGAAACATAAAGGATGACTAGGATGTATATTAAAATTTTTAATATGGAAATTTAACTTAGATATTGTGATTGCCTTTATTCACCTTGCTGAGGGAACATTGCTGTTTTTGATATTTTTTTGCATAAATAATTGGAAAATAGAAGAATATGGAAACCAAACTAATGAATAAGATGTATATTCAGATTTTTATCTTTGAAACTTAAATTAAACATTGAGATTGTCTTTATTTATATTATAGATGGAATATTGCGATATTGATAATTTTACATTTAAACAATTTGTAAGCAAAAGAATGTAGAAGCTGAATAAAATATACCCAAACAGCAGGTTTGCTGGAAACTATGTCATTTTAATTAATATGAAAAATATAAAAAAACTTTTCAAAAAAAGATTTATTTGTCATGATCTGTTTTTGATTAACCCACATTATCTTCCAGTTATAATTTTGCTTGGTTCTAGGTGTTCATAGATTTGTTTCTTGATTATCTCATCTAAGATCTTCAGAGGTACTGATGTTTGACTGATTGGTCTATAGTTTCCTGGATCTGTTTTTTCCTCCACTTTTGAACATGGGGAATCACATTTGCTCTTCTTCTGTCTTCTGGTAATTCCCTCATGCTCCAAAAACGTTGAAAGACATGGTTCAATTTTTCCATAACCATGTCTGCTAGTTCCTTCAGAACTCTGGGATGTAACCTTTCAGGTTCTTGTGATTTGAACTCAATGGTTTCTGTATCACTTTGTATCCATCTAAGAGTCATCTGGATTTTTTCAACACAGATCTGTTAATTTGGGGTATCTAGTCTGCAGATAGTCTCTTTCCAGGTATTGCAACATGATTCAGGAAAATAAAGCTATGTTTTCTCTGAAAGAATTCTCTTCCTGTCATTAAGATACCAATGTTGGACTTCCGGTGGCGCCGCAGACATTGTGAGATGAACTCTTTGGGTCCGCCAGTTCCGCGATTGCGTAAGCCGCTTTGACAGCTCAAAATCAGCTGTCTGGTGGCTGGGAAGCCTTTCCCCCGGGGAGAGGAGGAAAAGGTGAGCAGTCAGATTTGGGTAGAGCTCCCCTAGGGCCCCTGAATTTATTCCTGGGGCTGAAAGGGTTAGAGCTCCCTAGGAAGATCTGACAGAAGCTCTGCATTCGGGACGATTCTCCTGGAAGCAGAATGAAACGTCGCAACCATCTCTGCACCAGATTTTTTAAACTATAGTATACTGGAACAGACGGAACAAGAGCAGGATTCCTGGCAAGTTTTTTTAAAAAACTTAACTCAGTGGTTAAAAAGTTTCCTTCTAAAAGACAGTGAAAGATACTAAGTTTCAAAGATGGCGCTGGCCAGAAGATGAAGGGTGTGAAAATGAAAGTTATAAGAGCTTTGAACTAGTGAAAGCCTTTGTTTAAAGCAGAAGTGCTTTCTAGCTGTTTAAAATTACTGGATTTTACTGGACTTTATACCATACTAAACCATGGATCCATTTCTCTTGTCTGATATATAATTGAAAACATAGTATGAACTTAGCCACTGCAATACAATGAGATTTATCTATTTTATCTATTTCTTCTTTTTATGTTTATCTGTTTCTTGTTTTCTGTTTATCGATTTCTTCTTGGACAATCAACTATGTAGAATTTATAAGATCTTTACAAAGCACAAAAATGTGGGTGTCATTTTTACTCTCCGGTTCCCTGGAAAGATCTGAAGCAGATTATTTGCACAAGAAAGAATGATGAGCTGATATCCCTCTGACAGTCCCATGTTGTACTTCTATCACTAATTTTGTCTCATGATTTCAGCAACAATCCAAACTAGATTTGCAACATAGGAGTGATTTCTCCTAGGTATTTTTATATAGTGATGGCAGCAACCACTTGTTCAAACACTTCAGCAATGCACTCAAGCCAATAATAATCCTCACACATAGTTTGATTGATATGCCTGACCTGTCCACACTTAATATCCCTAGTTAGCCTTCTGTGTTGCCCATACAATATGGAAGAGCTGTATGATTTCATCACTCATCCCAAAATCTGGGGCATGACCAGACTTGTTTACCACTGAATGCAGTGATCAATGCCCCCTTTCATTCTTCCTTCCATCCTCACCAGAACTTTTATGTGAACAAACAAATAGAAATTTATAATGGCTGTACTGCCACTTTTTACCATGGGTGGAGTCAGAGCTTTTCAGAGGACATAAAATTAGGCAAGGGAAGTCATAGCCATCTGCCATATCTTTCTTGAATAAAAATATGTTCCAAAATTGCTCATTTTTCCACATTTCTTCCTTCTCTCGATCCCACTTTCCCTCTCTCACACATGTACTAAACATACTTTAAACCATCTTCCAAGGTTAATCACATCATAACATTTCCCAATGGATAAAGCTAGGCTGAAGTATGTAATTAAGTAATGTATACAAAATGCTCAACTTTGCATTTTTAATTCCAACAACTAGATTGGGATTTCCTAGTCCCAGATTTTTCTTATTGCTTTACTCTAGCATTTGAGGGAAAATTCCCTAGACATGGCTATTGCTGAATTTATTTTTTATAATGCCATGGTATTAGTTATATATGGGGATAGGATCTTTGCTATATGTAGAAGGAGTTGCAGATCCTACTTCCCTCCCTCCCTCCCTCCTTGCAAGCCCAGAAGGAGAAATGCTAATGTTAATATGACCTTACAGCTTTGAACTTTCCCTCCTGTGGTATTTTTAACAAACAGTGGAAAGAATGGAGAACTCATAAGCATAATAATGAAAAACAATATATTGATTTAGATCCTGTCTTGGTGAGATTGCCTGGGACAACTGATACAAATAAAATGATTACAAGAGTGCTACTTACCAGTTACTATACTGGCTGTAAACAAATGGGCTTTAAAAACTGATGCTGGCAGTTATGAGCAAGCTTATGAATAAATGAATGATTGAAAATCCAATCTAATCCAATTCAAGCACTTGTATAGCATTCTTCAGGGAACGTCCCTGAAGAGACCAGACCAAAAATAGAAGAACTACCAGCAGAAAAAATAATAATTTCAATCTAAACATAATATTTTCAGTCAAACTCAAGCTGCCAGATATGTAAGTAAGGTTTGTCATCTTAGAATTCCATGATATTCTGCCATAGAAAAGCTTATTAAGGGGGTAATCAAAAGCATAGTTCCTTAGCAGAAAATCCCTCCCAAACCAATCTGAGTTACTTCCTACTAAACATGACTAGAAATGTACAGGACAATACTTAAAAGGCCTATGTGCCCTTTTTTGAAAATAACCAACTTATTTCTAAGTAAATATGCATAAGAATGAACAAAACATCTTTAATACAGGAATGGATGAATTTCTCTATATTCTTTTTGCCATATTCATAGTCTTTTTAAAGCTTTAGTTCATTTTATGTTGTTTCTTTATTCAAATGTTGTAAAAGTCTGTATGAATAATCAAATATTTTTTCATCTGTATGTTTCTATGCATAAATATTTTTAGTGAGTTTGTACAGTATCTTTCCTAATACTATATGAACATTTTTGGCAGCAATTTCTCCCAATACATGCTTTTTAAAAACACAATTTTCTTTAATATATAAATACATATGTACTTTTTCAGCAGAAAACTATGTGGTAGAAATTTATGAAGTGCAAAAATAGGATGGTTTGTAGATTCTAGTTAATGCAAAATCTTTAGACAGTGCAAATTAATTTAATATGGATTTAATATGATCAAAACATGTTTTTCTCCTCTCCCACTTAAAAAGAAGAAAGGTATTGAGGTAAGCGTGAAGGGCTGAAGACCCAATTTTAAACAAATCTATTAAGATGGCTTTGCCAAGTACAAAAATAGATCTGTTTCTATCAAACTTGGATCAAGGGAGGCAAGTAGATGTTTATCTTCTGAGGAAAATATACTTAAAAATTGATTTGAAATCTTTCTTTTCCTTGAAAACATCACAACTTAATAAGTTTGAAAACAGGGTAGAAAATACTTCAGACTTGATAATTTCCTATTCTTTCCCTCATCATTGTATATTGTCAAGTGAGAATAAAACCTATTTTGAAAAATCATTGGATGACAAATACTCATAATAATCTATAAAGTGCAAGGATATATTTGGCAATGCCTTGTCAAAATAACATCTTCCCATCTGGTCAGGATAAAATCCAGTTGCTACCTCTTATACTCACAAGATTCATTATTCATGACAGGTGGGTCTTCTCAGTGGCAGACTATAGACCATCTATAAAAGGTAAAGATCTCTTCCCCGCACATGCGTGCTAGTTGAGTCCAACTCGAGGGGCTCATCTCCGTTTCTAAGCCAAAGAACCAGCTCTGTCCAAAGACGTCCCCGTGGTTATGTAGTTGGCATGACTAGACTCCAAAGGCGCATGGAGCGCTGTTACTTTCTCCCCCGAAGTGGTCCTGGAAGTTTCAGCCAGCCGATCTCTCTGCGGAAGTCAGGACTGCAGAGAGATCGGCTGGCTAAAAC
>JANHFO010003305.1:88198-98383 GCA_032468095.1 Pareas carinatus
CACTGCCTCCCAGGGCCCCACTTCACCAGGAGGGATTCACAGCCGGCCACCTGTGGAACAGTGGTCTCCCTTGGTAAGAACTCTTCCCGAATTAGAAACGCCACACCCCCACCCCTCCCCAGGGTCCTTGGTTGATGGAAAACACAGAAACCTGGTGGGCATAGCTCCCTTCTAGTCCTAGCTGTTTCATAGCATCTCTTCCAAACTGAATATGAGCACTGCCCATTGTAACTAGTTATGCATTGTAAATGCCCATGCTTGGAATAGGATGGATATTTACAATACATTTTGTCCCCAGACTATTTTTATGAGTGTGTATGAATAAAGAAATTAAATTTTAGATTGACATTATTTAAACTTTTTCATGTTGGAGTTATAGTACTGGTAAATTTGATTTTTGTTTTGCTTGGCTTTGAAGTTTAATACTGTACTTTTGAGATCCTTCCCTTGTGACCAAATAAAAATAAGTTTGCCTATGAAGTTCAAAAGGAAGAAGAGACCATGGAAGAACACGATCAGTGATTCCATGTATTTTGAAAGCCTGTGTGCCTAGTTAAGATAGAGAAAAGTTTATGTTCTGAACAGTTGTTGATTATAAAAGATATATCCCGAGAACTACTGACTTCTTATTGAGATTGAATAGCTGATTCCTGCTGAATAAGCAGAGGCTGTAGGAAGAATATAAAACAGTCAGATTTCAGGGACCAAGTGCAATGAATTAGTGAACAGGAATTTGCCAGCAGGAAATTTGAGAGGAAATTGTTAAAACATTTCCTTTTGTGTGAACAGTGTATATGTGGTTAGTTTAAAACCCTGAGAATGGAACAAGGAGAAGTAATACAGGAAAAAAAAACAAGAATATGTGCTCCTGAACTTCAGTGCTTGTAGCATGTTTGTATTCCTGCCTGAAAACAACCTGGCATATTATTTTCAGCAAGTGAAACTTGTAGTGGTCCTTGAAGAAAAAGTCAGAAGACTAAAATGCTGAGTCACACACTTCAGCTGATGAGAGAGAATGAAGATTTATCAGCTCAAAAAAAAATAAAGAGTTGCTACATAGAAATCGATCATGGAGACAATTTCTCCAAAAGAATGAAGAAAAAGAAAAGCACATCCAAGTGAATAAGTGTTTACACCCAGAAGGGAGCGATTAGCAAGTGCTGGACCTTGTACAGAAAATAGACTTTGAATTTTCTCTGGAGAGAAAAATAAGTATATGCTGAACAGAATACCAAAATAAATATGTCTGAAGAGATGCAACTGTATCCTGCAAGAAGATAAATGAAATTGGCTAAAATTATGAGAAACTAAAATGAATTATGGGGACCAGAGCTTTAGTTAATGAAGTATTTATACTCTCTGGTGCTTGGATCAAACATGTGATGAAACTACTCCCAAAACTTACTAAGTCTATTGCCCATTTGACCTTCCTGATCACAGCTGAGGGGGAGCAAAGGGTCGAATATTATTGCCTGGAGTGGCTGCATAGACCTTGAAACACTTTATGCAGAAGGCTAAGAATGTAGGCTGAGGTTATATTGTCAACCATCCTGGATAATATTTATAAAAATATAAACTCACACATACACTAAATGTGATAAGTAATCACTAAATGTAATGAGTTCAAGTTCTTAAACCATGGTGCAAGTATTTTTTTTTTCATTTTATGGTAGATAGATGTTTTATTTTAGGGTTATGAAGAGAGATGTTCAAGCTGGGTAGCTATAAATGTTTTAAACAAATAAATAAGTGCAACCGCCCCTTGCACAATTTAGAATTCTATTTGATGGGATGCTAAAAATTGCATCCTCTAAAAAGTTCCACTATTTTATCCACCAAAAACTGTTAGCTCTTCAAAGTAGACTAGATTAGGACATCAGCATTCTGAATGCTAACATTACTTTCATTATAAGGTTACAGTAACAGTGTGAATCTAGATGTGCTTCACCCTACCATTCTTTGAAAAGTAGAGAGTAAGGTTGAGAGTAAGGTCAAATTTCTTTATTTCTGATCATTGTTTTGGGTCTGACTCTACCTCTTGTTCCTCAGGGTTGTTCCTACTGTCCATTAAAAAGCTGTTACTCATGAACAGTTTATGGGAAAAGAACTTGAGGATGAAAAAAGCTGTTTCGCATAAAAATAATTTATATAAGATGCTTTATAGATGATATAAGACACAATTTAAATTGTCCAAAATGTGTAATGATGTGTCTGATAGTGTGTCCCGGCACCCGGCCTGGCCCATTGACACCGGGGGAGACTCGAGTACTTCGGAGGACGAGGAGGAGGCAGTCCAGGCACCCGCCTCTGTAGCGGTACCATGGGCAATAGGCCTGACAGTTCCTGGGCTGTCCCATGCATGCGCAAACACGCCGGGGATGATACCCGTGAACTTGCCGGCTCCCGACACGCCGGACGCAGGTGCGGAGGAGCCGCAACCAGGTGCGACGAAGCGGAAGAGGAGTCAGCTGTGTATCCCCTTGCCGACACACGCCATAGACAGCACCTGTGCAGACAGGCAGCGTGGGAACAGTAGACACCGGTGATTGGTCGCAGGCAGGGGCGGGGCAGGCAACCACCGCCTGCAACAGGACTTTAAAAAATAACTGGCTGCCCACGGTAGCCAGCTTCAGCAACAACGTTCTTGGATCCGACCTGAGCTTCTGGACTTTGACTTCGGCTTTTGAATTTGCCTTGGCTTTATGAACTTTGACTTAGGCTTTTGAATATGCCTTGGCTTTCTGAAACTTGACTTCGGCTTTTGAATTTGCCTTGGCTTTCTGAAACTTGACTTCGGCCTTGAATTTGCTTTGGATTTCTGGACTTTGATTTCAACTTTTGAGTTTGCCTTGGATTTCTGAACTTTGCCTTTGGCCTCCGGCTTTGGCCCCAGACCTTGGGCTTGAACTTTGTGTTTCGGGCCACCGCTGCTGTCTCCTGCTGAGGGGGCTCCGACCCCCCTCCGCTCTGAGGTCGCACAGTAGCACAACTGGCCCGTCCGCTACTTCCTAACACCTTGGGGGTGCCCTGGCGTAGTCTCGCAGCTCAGGCAGGGTGACACATGACTCCTGATCTCCCTTAAGCCCTGACTAGGCACCGGGACAGAACAGATAGATGCTGAAAGTGCAAGAACAATCAAGGTACATATTATTATATGTGGTGGACATGTAAATATGTTGAAAAATATTGGAGAAGAATACATGAGTGGTTGCAGGAAATGATAAAAATACAATTAGACTTTAAACCTGAAATGTTTTGATTAGGTATTGTACCTGAAAATTTAAATAAGCAATATTTATACCTGATTGTGCACGTACTTACAGCAGCTAGATGTTTCTTGCGCAGAATTGGAAGAATGAAAAAACAATACAAGATGAAGAAATAATTAGAAAAATTTTGGAATATGCAGAAATGGACAGATTAGCATTATTACTGAAAGATAAAGAAGATACTCTTCACTTCAAGACATGAATTTTTTTAAATAATTGGTTGGACAAGACATGGAAGGAGAAGGTGTGAAATTATATTAGCAAATGTGACAAATGTATTACTAGGGGATTGTTTTCTACCAATTTACTGAAGCATGTTGATATATATTACATGTTTGTCTTGTTTGTTTTTGAAAATAAAAAAATCTTTTTTTAAAAAAAAAGCTGTTACTGCAGCTACCATACTATTTGAGTGGTTGCTGCAGCTTTAACTCACGAAGGATAGCTCTGAATCACAAAGAGCAATTCACATAGATGTTGCTGAGGCAATTCTTTTAACAGCAGTTCTAACCATATACATGTGCATGCATATGAGGACTATACATAAGTACTCTTGGGCACTATGAAATACTGCAAACAAGTTCATTCCCTCATCTCTAGCCTTTAGATTCCTTAGATATGATATTGAAACAGTGCCATTTCACCCAGAAAATATTGCCACTCCCAAATGTCCAATCTCAAATGTCTAGGCATGAGATTTCTCTCATTAGGCAGAATTCATTTCTCCCAAATAATGTTGAATAAAAGATGAAACAAAATTTAAAATCCAATGCACTTAATTTTCCTGTTTTAATGAGGAAGTGACCTCTTGTGCTCTTCCTCACTGCAGAATAATGACTATCTGGTATTATTAACACTTCCAGGAATAAATGTTCTAGTTGGAAGGAGAATTAAGAAGCAAGGTTGATTGAGTGGCTATGGGCACATTTCATGTCATCAATTTCATTTGACATTTTTCTCCCATTAGGCTCTATTCTAGGGAGTTGATTCTTAAACAGCTTTTATCATATTCTTTGATCTCATTATATGCATTGGGTACAAGCTGGTAAGAAAAAAACCACTGGTCAATAAAATATTACTTGGATCAAGAAACTAAAACTCATATTTTATAGAAACTGAAATGTAATAGTTAAGGGACACTTAGCAAAATGGACAAGGGATCTGTGGATACAGTCTCGGTCAACTGCTTATTAAAAGAGAGTCATTTTGGTCTAGTGTTTGAAGCACCAAGCTTGGAAATAGAAAACTATGAGTTCAAATCCCACCTTAGTCAGGAAAGCCCACTGAGTGACCTTGGGCCAGTCCCTCACTCCAACCCACATCATAGGGTTATTGTTGTGGGGAAAATAGATATAGGAAGGTGTGTTGGGTATGTTTGCCACCTGGAGTTTATTATTTGTAAAAATAATAAAAGCAGAATGCAAATAAATAAAAAGAACTGCTTCTTTTCCTACACTTACATGAAAGCCATATATATAGAAACCCTCACACACTCACACAGGTCTCCATGTAAGTTCAGAAAAAGAAGCATCTCTTTAAAAAGCATAAGTGTATTTGTATGTGCTTGTACAGAATTCTCTATAAGAATTGTATAGAATTGAATAGTGCAGAATAGTAAATTGTATAGTGCAGAATTGTGATTTATATAGCATTTACCATAGTGCAGCAGCAACATGGCATCAGCCAAAGCATTTGGGTTTGAAAGGATTAATAGAGGTATCAGATCTGAATTGTAAAAATTCAAATTACTTATGTTTGCTCCCATCTAGTGGTAATCTGGATGTTTGCAAATCAGATGTGGTAGTTCTATACAGAATGTATTGTGAAGATGAAAGTTCATACTCTGAGCTTGTGGATTAGTTTTCAAACATTTCATTACCAGGCTAGGTAACATCTTCAGTGGAGTTTAGGGGTTGTCAGCATTGGTGTTCTTCTGCTTATAAGACTTTGTGTGGTCAGTGAGTCTTGTGATAGGGAGGTCACATAAGGTGAGGGTCATGTCAGGGGAGGTGAGGGTCTTGGGATGGGTCAAGAATGGGTTGTATCAAGTGAGAATCTTGTGGTGGAAAAGTCATGTCAGGTGAGGGTCATTGGGAAGTAAAGTGGTGGTTGGGGGGAATTGCATGGGTTAGTTGAGTGTTGATGATGTCGCTGGTCAGCTGTGTGGTTGATTTGAATTCTGAAGTGTTCATAGGCTGGTTGTAGTCTGTTGATAGAATTTCTTGTGGAGTGCCAGGCTAAAATAAACTCACAAACCTGGTGGGTGGTAACAGAGCCAATGATTTTTGTATTGCTCCAATCGATTGATGCTGTTTGGTGTAGTGTGGGTAGGATTTGATTGCCAGCTGGTATTCATGGATTCTGGTTTTCAATTGACGTCATGTTTGTCCCATGTTTAATTGATTGAAATTTTTACAGTGAATTTTTTTTATATTACATTGTTTCTTTCATCCTTCTGTATCTTATTTACTTCTGAGGAACATTGTGGGTTCAAACTGGGAAGAATGACGTGGTCCATCATTCCTTCCACAGATTCCTTTCCCAGCAAGTGGATGCAGTCATTTATTTAATTATTTGTCAAATTTATGTTCACATGAGGTGTGACATCTGGTTTATCCTTATTACAGGATAGAGCATCCTGCTCTGTTTACCCTTCAGTCCAGACTAGGTCTGCAATGGCTCAAGTTTGGGCTGAAGGGCAAAAATGGAACAGTATGCTCCATTCCTGTAATCAGGGTAAACCAGGTGTCATGTCTCATGTGAGTCTAATATTGCCTGGGGCAAGCCGGGAGAGTGAGAGCCTGTGGCATAGTGGCTAAGGTAGTAGCCTAGCATGTAAATCAGCCCAGGTTCAAATTCCAGTGTGGTTTCCTAGCTGAGGTTAGGATATGGCTCACTGATGACAGCAAATAAGCTAAAAATGGCCACTTGAGTCTCCCTTGCTTTTTCAGTGAAACTCTTATCATATTTATGTTCCATCACAGTACAAAAAATTCAATTGTCAGTGGGATATAAAATAAATCTCATAGAAATTTGATTATACAACAATAAAAAGAAAACAAAAAAAAGGGAATATTCTTTTGCTCCTTTTGAAGTTGGAGGAATACTAGCAAAAAGAAAACAAGCCTGATCTCCACAGGAAAGCTATTCTGCAGCAGAAAACCAGCTGTTCCATGTCTTAGCTTCCTGCAGCATTTTCTTCTTGTTAGATCTAATCAGTTGGGCTGCAGCTGACTGCAAAAAGTGGTTCTGAAAGGATATGGATGCTGAACCCAACCAGTGCCTCAAACTGAACCTGGAACCAATGTAGACACCAATAAATGTATGTTACTTGCTTCCAAAGTTTGTGGGCCTTTCCAAATTGAACCAACTGGAGTTTTTGAATAACCCAGTGGAATACATTATAATAGTCTACTGTAGATGATGATAGGTTCATGAATTCTTGTTATCTTTTGCTCCAAGAAAGAATACAACTGGCACGTCAGTCAGAGTTGCATGGAGCCAATCTGCTACAGCTTCTACCTACTGATCCAGCAAGAGCCACCAGCCCAGAAGAAACCTCAAATCACTAATCTGCTCCCTGATTGGACTACAATTCTGATGACAACAGAGGACTCTTACATATTGGCAGCAACTTCATCTTATCAGGGATTAATATAAGTATGTCCTGACAGCCTACAGACTTTGGAAAAGGAAGTTTGACATCATCTGCCCAACAACTTGGAGTGGTTCTATAAAATGGGAACATCAGTATATTGATGATATTGCAGAATATTGAATTACCTCTCCCAGTGGCTTCACATAGATGTTTAAAAACTGGGAGATAAGACTGACTCTTTCCACACTCTCCATTCAGAGACCACCGAGATGACAAATGTGGATTGAAATTGCTTAATAAGGGATGAGTAAAGTTACTACAAGAAAGTATTAAAAATCACAAGAAGATCATGTATATTCATTTTCTTAAAAACTGGAGTGAAGTTTAAGTCCTGCAAAACCCTTCCGCCAAGTCAAGTTGTGGACCAGCATCCCCTTTGAGTCTTCTGATCCAAATCCTCTGGTGAAACCTAGCTTGAGCCTTCATTAGCAAATCAGTAGCACCATAACTGAAAAGTGTTTTCCTTATGAAAGCAGTGGGAAATCTCATTAGCGGTTGTCAGACTATATTAATTATCTTTTCTGAATATTTAGTACAGTGACTACAGTTGATCGGAGGAGGAGTAAAAAAAAATTCTGGAAGACCCCAGATTCCCCACCTTTATCTACAGTATATGACAATACATGATTAAACAGATACCTGTAATATGAATTGAAAATATTAAATGCTCATACATGAGTAAAGGTGAAACTGTTTCTTCCAGATAAATCATGTTTTTTATTTATTTATCTGTTAACTGAATAAGACTGATAAATTTTGGGTATAATTTTGTTAAATTATTATGCATTTTTTCATCCTGTTGCATATAAGAGAAACAGTAAATATTTTAATTCAAGAATTTAAAGAAAGATATTTTGAGTAAGTAATATTAAGTAGGACATCTTTACATGCAATTTTCAGTAAACAATACACGTTTGTTTGCATAGCTTATCAATGCATTTGTTATAGAAAATTCACATTAGAGAACTGCATTATAAGTATCTTTTTTATTTCAAAAGCTTTCTTAGAGATGTATATTGCAAGCTTCTGAATATGTAAGGATTAGAATGAGGAACACCCAGTACAGTGAAACCTCAATGCAATGAACAGTTTGGTCAGTGAGAGTGTTTATTATACACAACTGCTGATTAAATCTTAAATTTACATCATGACATTAATTTTCATCAATTTCCCAAAGAAACTCAAATACAAATCTAGTCTGCAATTAGATCCTTTCTTTAAATCAAAAATACCAAACTAGCCAAGATGTAATAAGTTACTGAAGAAAATTAAGAGTGAAGAACTTTAACCTAACCACAATGCCTCACATCTGTCAACACTGGATATATTAATTGAAGTAGCTTAAAACAGAATTCCAAGAACATCTGGAGGGCAACATATTCTGTTATCCCAGCTGGATAAACATTATGGATATGACCTTTAGATATTCTTATAATAGAACTTTTCTCCATTCTATATGTTATAAGTTGCAGAAAAGCAAGCCTTCTTAAATGGAATGATGGGGACTTATCATCAGACAACGTTACAAATGTGATATGAATGCAACTCCAGTTTTCAGTGGGGTAATGAACTACTTCTTTATATGGCTAAGCAACAGAATTTGTCATCTTGAATGATTTAAATAATCCTGAAGTAGACAATAAGGTAACGATATACCCAAATAACTTTAGGGTTAGAATGCAGTATAAGATTGATCACATTTACCTGGCATGGAGTGTAAGAGATGGTCTTTTGATGGAGACTGAATATTCTTCTAACATTTAAATTAAATATTCAGTAGTGAAAAAATTCTTCCAAACAGCAACTGAACATAGCATTGCAAGGAGTTTAAAAATGCTCACACAAGCAGAATCCAAATTGGACACTTCTGGAATGATGAAAACAGATTTTCTATAATAATAGAAGTCTTCCATTCAAGATGCTTGCAGCAAGTCATAATTTTGTTAAACTGATGTGATGTGCATATTAATGTCACAATGCAGGTTTTGCTGCTTAAATGGTTGCATGAGACATTGTGACACAAGTATAAAGAGACAGAGTTTGTGTTGGAATGTTGCAATGTGTGTTTCATTGTTTTCATCTGTCTCATGTTGCCTACTGATGCTAAAGCCTATACTAGTAAAATTAGACTGATACAACCTTATTTTGCTTCTTAAAATCCATCCTTTGTATTGTTGTATTATGCACACAGATGACAAATATTATGCTTATTCCTATATGTTTCTTACTAATTTAGCAGAGTCTATTTATTTTCCTGTCTCATGCTTTTTCTTTATTGTTTTTTTTGGTTCAAATTAGACTGGCCACATTAGCACAAAACATTCAACCTGGGAACTGCACAAATTTGTGCATTTTAAGAGGGATTAAAGACTAACTGCCTAATTCCATCTGACAGAATTCTCTGTTCTCAACCTTGCTATGAACAGACAGAAAAAAGGGATCAGACAGAGAAGTGGGCTGCTAAAAGTACTTTAGAATTCAGAATAAAGATTAATCCCTTTCTATGGATTGGGTAGAACTGTAATTAGGAAATATACATTGGAAAGGGGGTTATCTATTGTCAAGCAAATGAGTTTTATGTCCATACAGAGCATCCATAAAACTTTTGATATTTCATATAAGATAAGATAAGAATTTATTAGCCAAGTATATCTGGACACACAAGGAACTTGTCTCCACTGCACATGCTCTACATAATAAGTTTTACATAAGTGATAAATCATGATCACAATCACAAAATGCATCCATCATGTCATCATGCCATAAACCATCATAAATGCCTTAATATGTCATTATGTCATAAAGCACAATCATCATGTCATTGGATGCTTTTTTTTGATAGGCTTAGTTAAAGTCATAGAATTCTAATAAGCAATCTACAAGACATACTAGACTACTAAAATAAAACAACTAAACTACTAAAATAAAACAAGCAACAGGTTAATTGTCATGGAAATGAGAGAATAGATAATAGGTAATAGGTAATTGTTAATAGGAAAGATTAGAAGGATAATAGTGATACTTACTATTTAATAATGTTGTGAAGGTTAGCTGTTTAGCAGAGTGATGGCAGGGGGAAGAAACTGACCTTGTGTCTAGTTGTTTTTGGTTTGCAATATCCTATAGCAGTGATGGTGAGCCTATCAGAGACCGAGTGTCCAAGCTGCAACCCAAAATCCATTTATGTATTACAAAGTGACAACACTGCAACACTCACCCCCCCTGCACATATTCCAGCAATGCCCCTGCAGCCCCCAG
>JANHFO010003306.1:8367-18757 GCA_032468095.1 Pareas carinatus
AGAAAGAAAGAAAGAAAGAAAGAAAGAAAGAAAGAAAGAAAGAAAGAAAGAAAGAAAGAAAGAAAGAAAGAAAAAATTCAACATCTTCATAAACCATCTAGACGATGGGATAGAAGGGAACTTATCACATCTTCGGACAACACCAAACTGGGAAGAATTGCTGACGCTTCGGGGAGATAGACGCGAGACTCAGAAGGATTGTGACAGACGGGTGGATTGGGCCCCGTCCAGCAAAATGCAGTCCAATGGTGAGAAAAGTAACGTTCTACATTTAGGAAAGGAAAAACCAAATGCACAAGTATGGAATAGGGCAGTAGTGGCTAACCTTTTAGACACCGAGTACCCAGACAAGTCACGGCTAATCGCTTCATGACATCATCGCCTGGTGCCGCTACTCCTTTCTGAGCATGCTCAGCTCTGGGGCAGCGCCAGGGCGACTTGGCTCGTGTACCAGCAGAGAGGGCTCTGCGTGCCTGCTGCGGCATGCATGCCATTGGTTCGTCCTCACTGAAATAGGGCAGTAGTCTCCAACCTGTGGGCAGACGACACCAGTGGGCTGTGAGAAAAGTTTGGTAGTCTGCAGGGAAATCTGGAGATTATTTTAATTTTTTTGTATAGTTGTATGGTTCTTGCTTCTGAAGATGGCACATGAGGCTGGGCTGCCTCCAGGGCTCAGAATTCGCCTGCACTGGCTACCAGAAGTGCTTTCAAAGTGTGGAGCACTGTATGTGTGTGTGTGTGTGTGTGTGTGTGTATCATTCTCTTTCTTTGTCTCTCTCTGTCTCTTTTTCTGTCTGTCTGTCTCTCTGTGTGTGTCTGTCTGTCATTCTCTCTCTCTGTCTCTTTTCCTGTCTGTCTGTCTCTCTGTGTGTGTCTGTCTGTCATTCTCTCTCTCTGTCTCTTTTCCTGTCTGTCTGTCTCTCTCTCTCTCTGTGTCTGTCTGTCATTCTCTCTCTCTGTCTCTTTTCCTGTCTGTCTGTCTCTCTCTCTCTGTATGTGTCTGTCTGTCATTCTCTCTCTCTGTCTCTTTTCCTGTCTGTCTGTCTTTTTTTCTCTGTGTGTCTGACTGTCATTCTCTCTGTGTGTCTGTCTCTCTCTGTCAAGCAGAAGCAAATATCACACCAAAAATGTGTAATACTTAAATAAACTTCAATTATTTTATGATAATTAAACTAACCTTAATAATTTTGTTACCATTAAACAACCTTTAAATATTTTGTTATGATTAAACAAGCTTTTTAATTTTGTTATATTAAATAGGTGCCCTTTTATATTAATAAAATGGAAATTCTCTGATCATTATTTTACAAATGTATGTATCTTTTTTTTTAAAAAAATATCATATTTGTGATCCGCAGGATTTAAAATTTTGAATTTAGTGGTCCCCGAGACCCAAAAGATTGGTGAATAGGGGTTACCCAGCTCAATAGTTGTAACTGTGAGAGGGATCTGGGTGACTATCGCTTAAGTAGGGGCCAGCAATGTGCTGCAGCTGCTCTAAAGACCAATGCAATCGTAGGCTGCGTGAACAAAGCACTGCTTTGTACTGCCTTGTCGAGGTCACACTTGGAATCCTGCGTCCAATTCTGGTCACCAGGACATAAAGCAAAGGTGCTGAAGCTCTAAGAAGAGTGCAGAAAAAAGCAACATAGATGTTAAGCGGTCTGGAGGCTAAATAGTGTGATGAATGCTTCAGGGAACTAGGTACGTCTAGACTAGCAAAGAGAAAGTTTAGGGCTGACATGGTATCTCTCTTCTAATACTTAAGGGGCTATTATAGAGAAGAGGGAGTTGACTTATTCTCTGAAGCACCAGAAGATAGGGAAAGAAGCAACGGGTGGGGACTCATCAAGGAGAGAGGCAACCCGGAACTATCATAGACTTACGTGCTTTCCATCGGGCTGTAAAAACCCATCTGTTTACTCAGGCCGGGCTGACCTAATCTGCACCTTTTCCCTTACCCAAATGTTATTAATTTTAACTTCCTATTAGGTTTTTAACTGGTTTTATATTTGATTCTAAATCAGCCACTGAAATGATTGTATTTTTTATATTTCTCTTAATGTGTTGTCTGTGTATTGTCTTAACTGTTTTTTATATGGCTGTACACCGCCCTGGGTCCCTTCGGGGAGAAGGGCGATATAAAAATACAAATAAATAAATAAATAAATAAATAAATTAGATGGTTCAGTACATTGCATGAACACCAACTATGGTTTATTCAATACTGGTCAGTATAATGTGCAAAGCAATCAAATTGAAGGAGCAAATACTCTCCAACTACAAACTCTTAGTTTCCTGTGCAAAATTCAATAAATACTGCATTTGTTTCTGTACATATTGCCTTGCCGTAAAAATCCAGCTGCCTTGGGGAAAACAGTAGTACCTCCATTAGAATCTGATATTATCTAGCCACTTAGTTATTATTAATAATAATAGTATTTCTTTTAGTCAACATACTATATAAACATATAGGAATAAACAGGTATAAGCATATTTGAGGTGGTCTGGCTTTCTTGATTGTTGTGAATCTACTCTGGTCAGAGAAATGTGTTGAATATTTTTATTTATTTATTTATTTATTTAGTCAAGATATATGAGAAAAACAAGTATAAGTAGGAACATACCATATAAACATGTAGGCATAGACGGGTATGCATAATATATGCATAATAAAAAATGAGTACGAATAAATGGGAACAGTAGGACAAGGGCAGTAGGCACGCTAGTACCCTTATGCACGTCCCCTTATAGACCTCTTACGTATGGAGTGAGGTCCACGGTAGACAGTTCAAGGTTAAAGTTTTGGGGGCTTGAGGATGTAACAACAGCGTCAGCTAGTGAGTTCCAGGCATTGAGCACTCTGTTGCTAAAGTCATATTTTCTGCAATCGAGTCTGGAGCGGTTCACTTTGAGTTTGTATCTGTTGTTAGTCTGTGCATTATTATTACAGTACATTACTGATGTATTATCTTTTTGCCTGGAACACGTTAACTGCTTTTGGTGCTATTTCTTCTGAAGATGATCTTAATTCACTTGGTTTGATCCTTTTAATTTTCAGTTACTTTTGGAATGAAAGTGTATTCTTATGCATCAGTGATGGCTAACCTTTTAGGCAAAGAGTGCCCATATAAGTCACAGCTAATGAATTGCTGCTCATGATGTCATTGCCTGGCACCACTACTCTCTTTCTGAGCATGCTCAGCTCTGGGGCGATGCTGAGGCGACTACGCTCCCATGCCAACAGAGAGGGCTCTGTGTGCCCACTGTGGCACGCATGTAATAGATTCTCCATCAGTGCTCTATAATATCAACCAGTGAAACTCCACATTTATGTTAATTTATTGCTGATCCATCACAGTAGAGAGCTTATTCTCAAGAAACAAATCAAAGGCAACATACAGAAATAGTATCATAATAAGTCTGCTTCACCTTATGAAATTATAAAAATAATGATTAGTTGTAAAACACAACGACAACATATTTGCTATCACACATATGGTGCAATCATTAAATTCCAAGGCTGTACTTGCTGTGAGGCAATGGATCACACAATTGCCACGTGGGCATATATAACGACCTTGAGAAGCTACACAAAGTTTCAAAGCGCTATCTTTATTGAGTTCTGTGTTACAGACATTTTAGTTAGCACGTGTTTCCACACATTTACAAAATAAAGAAATATTGCCAACCAAAACCCATGGAATGTTGAATGGATGCTCCATGACGACAATGCATCAGCTCACAGAGCTCTTGCAAAACCCTAGTTTTGCACCCATAACCACATGGTCGTCGTTCCTCATCTCCCGTATTCACCAGATTTGGCCCTCTGCGACTTCTTTCTGTTTCCAAAAATGAAATTGAAGCTGAAGTGTCATCCTTTTGGCATGGTGGAGGGTATCCAACATGATTCGCAAAAGGTGCTTGACAGGCTTGAAGAATGCGACTTCCAGGAGGCATTCCAAAAATGGAAGAGGCGCTGGGATCAGTGCACAGCTGCCCAAGGGGACTACTTTGAAGGGAATGGTGGCCAAATTTAAATCAGGTAATTCTATTTCAATTTATCGAACTAGTCTTGGAATGTAATTATCATACCTCATATGATATTGGATTTAAACATTAAAATAATTGCTATCATTATTAACAATTATTTTATTTTACATTTGATTTCATAAATACATGACCACCATGTGCAAGTTTACTATGAAAGCCATTATCATGTAGAATTCATTATACGAGGTACGATCATTAAATTCCAAAACTGTACTTGCTGTGGGGGAATGGATCATGCGATTCACATGCACATGCAGTAGTGACATATAACAACCTTGAGGAGAAGCTACACAAAGACCTGCACAGCCTCCAGACACTAAGAAAACACCTTGATGGCATCTATTGGGCAGTCCAGAGTAGAACATATACACAAGTATTATGAAGATATTGGTAATACGTTAGCCTAAGTCAAAGATGACCTTAACTAGCATTTTCATGCAGATGTTGGAGGATCAGAAAAAGAGTTGAGACTTGAAATATATCAGAAACCTGGACCTTAAGCACCACTGACCAGAACTAACTCTGGAGGAAGAAGGTGAAGTACCAAAGAAACATGTTCCCTCACCTCCACTATTCCAGAGGTGCAAAACTTTAATGTCCATTTTTCTTCCAACATCCACTATTATTACCAACAAGGAATCTCTTGCCACCTTTGTATGCCTCATTAATTTTCCTACTCTTTCATTATATACAACTTGATCAATTATATTCTTGATTCACTCAAAGCCAAAACCTCCAAACAAAGGCTATCATACTTCGCCCATGTCATGCAAGCTGACTCACTCAAAAACTCAATCGTGCTGGAAGTGATCAGTGGAAAAAAGAGAAGGGAGCACCCTAGTAACTGTTGTCTGGACATAATAAAGGATGATACTGAGATGACCGTGGCAGATTTGAAGGAGGCGGTGTAAGACAGAAGGCTATGAAAAGTGCTGATCCATAGTGTTGATGATCGGACATGACTGAATGACTGATAATGATGATTCTCAATTCATTCCTTTTCCCCCTATCTATTCATGCCACCGGCCACCTCTCACAATAGTTTTTTCTCAATTTAATTTGAATTGGTACACAATATTGGTTATATGTGTGGGTGGAGAGAGAGGGGGGAGGGAGGGAGGAAGGGAGGGAGAGAAAGGGAGAGATATAATGTGCAGGATATAAGTAAAATAATGTTTCCTAAATCCTTTCTGAAAACTTGAATGTGCTGCAAGAAATTTCAGCTCTCAGAGTAGAACGTTCTACACAAACTAATGGGTTGCCATTAGCTGTATATTTGCAACTGAGGGTGCCCTCAAAAAGGCCTCTCCCACAAATGTTAATAACTGGGAAAGCTTGTAATGAAACAAGTAACACCAAGGCACTTAGCAAAACTCTGCGCTATTTGAAAATTAAGACTGATTACCGTATTTTTCGCACCATAAGACGCGCTTCCCCCCCCAAAAAAAGGGGGAGAAGTGTCTGCGCCTTATGGAGCGAATACTCCCCAAAAGTGTGCGAAAATCGCTCCGCAGGACGCTCGAATATAGCCTGCTGGGCGATCCTTTGGCTTTGGAGCATCCCGCGGAGCGATTCCCCCCCCCTGTGGGGTGCCGAGAACGCTCCAGTCCAAGCAGCGGGGTGACTCCCCCGCTGCGGAGCTGCTGGCGGAGCGATTTCTGTGTGTGCTGGGAGCCGCTCGCAAATCGATGGAATGGATGGCTGCTCCCTCCGCTGTCCATTCCATCCATTTGCGAGCGGGATGGAAGCAGGAAAGCAGGAAAAAATATATTATTCCTGTTTTCCCCCTCTAAAAACGTGGTGCGTCTAATGGTCAGGTGCGTCCTATAGAGTGAAAAATACGGTAACTTTGCATGTAGAAAACAATTATCAATTATCAACCAATCACTTCGGATCTTTTATACTAGATACTTCGTCCTCAGCAATATATCTTTTATATTTATTTTCTGTCATTTGTCCTTCAGAAGAAGTGGATCAACTTCACCTACACTCGGTTACCTGAGTAAAAATAACAAACTTAATCCGGATGGGTAGAGGGTTCTGATTGGACAAAATATCCAACTTCATTTTTTTACGTTTCTCCTGGTTGGAGAGCTTTCGCAGCCTGTTATTCAATTTTGAATTTTTCGGAAGAGCACAATTACAGCACTCCAATCTCCAAACAGGCGAGGAACAGCAGGGCAGGCAAGTTCGGGTCTGGATAGGAGCAGTAGGCCCAAAAATTACAAAATGGGGATGGGGGACGTAAATTCGGCCTAGACCTCAATTACATGCTGCTATTTTCTTACCCAACATTCCATTTTCTTGATAATCCCCCTAGTAGAGCACGGGTACCGGCAGCTACTAACTTAGGTTTGGCAATCTGTTTTTCAGCCAGATTGCTCATGTACTCAAGCTGACTCTGACCTATTGAAACTGTCAATATGCTTGGGGAAATATGCTTCGTGAGATTTGCAACAAGCAAATTGGCATTGACAGCGATGAATTATTAAAATACTGGTAAAAGCAACAGCAGCAAGAATTGTGATCTCACTTGGGTTGGGCTGCTATTCAAAATTCTGTCTGGGCATTTGAAAATGAAGATTATTCACCCTGACAAAGCAGGAGAAGATTATTTTTAAAAAATCTCTAAATGCTTTCAGCTAAGCTAGTCCTATTGTGAAAAACACTGTTAATGTGTCCATTACATAGAACAGATCAAATCAAGATGCACTCTGGAAGACCACAAAAATTCCTGCTAGAATGGCTAGAAAACCGGTCAGGTCTTCAGAACAAAAGCCACAAATCCCTGCAAACAACTTCCTAAAACGCTTAGAGTAACTGTCCACAGTATCACGTTGCTCATTCAATAATGATCACCATGGAAGAGCTGTCAAAAGAAAACCATTTTTTACAACCTTGCCTCAAAAAGAATTATTTAAAATATGCAAAAAAATATGCTTTAATAAGCCTGAAATGTTTTAGAACAAAGTACTTAGGACTGACCTAACAATTATTGAAATGTTCAGTTACAGCCACATATACAAGTTGCATTTGGAGATAGAGGTGTGAAGCATTTGAACGTTTAGTATACCAATGACACAGAAAAAACATGGGTAAAATAATGTATTAATTAATCTGCAGGAACGCCTGTTACCAACTAATATCTCCCACCGACCAGTCCCCTCCCACAGAGTTGGTGCCGTCAGCCAATGTCGACTGGCGATTCCCAGGGTCAGAGCCTTCTCTGGGGCAGCACCGACCTTGTGGAACGAACTCCTTCCGGAGATACGTACTATCTCTGATCTCCGGGTCTTTCGGCGTGCTCTCAAGACTTATCTTTTTATCCAGGCTGGACTGTCTTGATTTCCTATATGTCTCCCTGGGGTGGGTTTTTCAATTGGTTTTAACTGGATTTTTATTCTCTTAAATTGATTTTAAATTAGTCAGCAAATATTTAATTATTTTAACTGGTTTTTAATGTTATATCTGTATTATTCGTGTGTTTTAATGGCTGCACATCGCCCTGAGTCCTTCGGGAGTAGGGCGGTATATACATTTAAATAAATTGAAATTGAAATTGAAAATACATATCAATAGGTACTTTTATGTCTCTCTGAATATGTGGATAGCTCAATAACTTTAAGCCATACACTTCTTTGCTGTTCCATCTACGGTGGTTCTACATAGAACTTCATTTATCTGACCTTGTAGAAATTTTCAGGCAAGGAGTGAATTTTATTTAGCGCTCCTTCTTTCAGAAAAAAAGGATATTCAAAAATATTTTTTCATGTTGCTGAATGTTGTACCACCAGTGGTACAACCAATTAGCACAACATACTATTAACTTGGATATTTATCTATGCATCACTTATTAAATTAAAATCTTTCATTTTATCTAGAATCTTATTTATTTTTTGATCCTGTTATCCTCATCTGTTCTTCTGTTACACATATGGATGCATGTAACAGCTCTTATCTTATTGGCATGGTGGTAATAAGTAATTTAACGAGATATCACAATAACCTCATGACAGACCACATACTGTATATTATCTTTCTATTAGCTTTTACATGCCTTAAAATTGATATTTGATACATGTTAAGCAAATGTGCTGCTAAAGACAGAAATTAGTTTACTTGCTCTGAGTTTTAATCTAGAATTTTTATTAATGAGCACAAAATTTGGAAGAAGTTTAAAGAGACGTTATCATTTTAGATTAGGCCATCATTGACCAATGCAGGTAAAAAGCTAGTCCTTATAACATTGCTTTTTGCCAGATATATTTCATTTGAAATTGATCAAATACATCAGCATTTAGACTTCCCTCTGATTCATTAGTATATTCAAGCCCGCTGGCAAATTTTTAGAACTAGTTAAAATGCAAGACCTGCTTCAACTCGAACCTTTCTGAATCTGCATAATTAAAACCTTTAATTAGGGAACTGTTTATACAGAAGGAAGAAGTTGCTTTTTATAGAACTAAAGCTCTTCCCAATGCAGATAGTTCATCATAAAGGTCAAGTATTAATTTTGTGAGAACTGCTTGCTATTTCATCACCTCGAAGAATATATTTGTGAATTAAAAATGTAATTATAGCAACAGTAGAACTTACCTTATTTTTCATGAAAAGAGACTTAGGGAAACACCTACATTTTTTCTGTCATGTTGTTTGAAGTTATATAATGGGTAATCCAGTGCAACACTTCATCAATTCATCTGAGGTGGGGTTTTTTTCATAAACCAGAACACATCTGATTACAGATTAGACATCCTTAATGGGAATTCTGAGTTATATTGATTTCTTTCTGTTCATTTACAAAGATCAGAAATTAAAGTAAAGATAATGGTTGTGTTGACAACTATTAAATAAAGTGAATAGAAATACTCCACAATAGGTAAGTATTCAAAGAAATGTATCCTCTTCTGGGTAATATTACTTAGATCATTTCTAGAAATCATTTTATTTAGTAAGCACACATCAACTTATACTGAAATACTCAAACAAAAATTCTAGACAAATTTGCTTATGAACAAAAAACTGGAATATAAATTTTGGTTTAACATTCTAACCTGCCTTATATATCAGAAATTAAACATAACCAAGAATTGTCTATACGGATTGACATTAACTCCAGGGCCTCAAGCAAAAGTCTAATCCTTTTTGTTTAAACTGAAAATGCCAGTACTCAAAATGGCGAACTGAGTGTTGGTATGCAAAACATGACTTCTAGCATTGGATTATTTTCATTTGGAAATGCAAAGTTCAAATCAGTAAGGAGGAGTATTTCTTAGTTAATGACAGTAATTGGAACCAAAGTTTTTGATAAGAAGTGATGAAATTGTAAAGTGCAACATCATCTGATCACATCCCTTAGAGCACATATGTCAGACAGGCGGCCCACGGGTCAGATGTGGCCCGTGGATTGCCTGTGGGCTGGACATAGCAGCAAGTGAGACACTCCCTGGAAGTGGATGTGATGGCACAGGTAGGGGGTCTTTGGTCATAGGAGGGTCATCGGTGGCCAGAGGGAATTTGGCAGTGGTGGGTCCATGGGGGGTTCTCAGAGATCACGTGGCATGTGGGGGAGTCAGCAAGGGTTTCTGGGGGTCACGATGGGGGAAAGTGGAGGGCATGCCACAGTGGCTGTGTCAACAGTGGCACTAGCCCACGATGATAGTGGCTTTGACACCCCTGCCTTAGAGAGTGATATAACTTCTTATAACTTGTTATAATTTACTACTGGTTTCCAACTAGCAGCAGAAGCTGGCAAGAAGTTGCAAGTCCCAGACAGCTTGCAAACAGTCTGACGGGCAGATAAGTAACTACTGGGTGCATGAGGAGTTGGTGAGGCATGCCATCAGCATGACAGGGCATGGGGTGGCCTGCTGAAGGGTGTGTGAGGGCAAGCACACGAATGATCTATACAAACTATCTCTGACCTTCGGAGCTTCCGCCATGCTCTGAAGACCCATTTGTTCCAGCAGGCTGGCTTGGGATAGACGTCCCCTGGTCCTCCTGTGTTTAACTTTGGGTTAGATTATTTTAACTGGAAATCATTTTATTGCTCCCCCTTTTTAATTCAGGCTTCATTTAATGCTTTTAATATGTTTTTAGCTTTATGTTGTGCCGTGCTTTTATGTTGCCTGTAAGCCGCCCTGAGTCCTTCGGGAAAAGGGTGGGATATAAATAAAATTATTATTATTGATGATGATGATGATGATGATGATGATGATGATGATGATGATGATGATATATCAAGAAATTGAGTCAATACTGATTCGACTTCCGGTCCTAGAGGCAACAGGATGTGGGAGAGCTAGCTCTGCCTCCCACGCCTGAAACCCGCTCCCTG
>JANHFO010003306.1:30542-41746 GCA_032468095.1 Pareas carinatus
TGTTACCCTTGTATGTTTTTTATCCGGCTGTACACCGCCCTGGGTCCCCTTTGGGGAGAAGGGCGGTATAGAAATCACAACAAATAAACAAATAAATAAATAAATAAAATCTTATTACTGTCTAAGTCAGAATGCTTCTCCATCTAGACCAATGCAATCTCTAACTAGCATTATCTCCAGGTATCCCTTGCTGAATTATTATTTCAACTGTTAATGTCAAACAATTTGTATTGCTTGCACTCAAAGTATCTTCTTTAACATTTGATCTTTCACCAATAGTTCAAATACTATTTTGATCTTTAAAAGAGCAGTGCTGCAAAAAAAAAACCAAAAAAGAAAATATCTTGTACTTGCTGTTCCCTTTTTGTGCTTAACATTTGATCAAGGTGTTAAACAGCAATGAGATATAATTTGGTATGTTTATCTATTTAATAAGAACATTAAAGTTGAGGGTACCAATAGGCCATGCATACCTTACAATTTCCTTTAATGCTCACCAAGTCATAGGAATGTTCCATATATGAGCTGAAAACTTAGAGAACAGAGATCCAATTCAACTGATTTGCACTGTTCTAGTTGAATATAAACTCTAGACTGTATTATTTCAAAGCACTGTCCATAGTGCTGATTTTAAGATTTTATTCATAATTTAGCATTTATATATTTTACCACCTGGAATCACACACACTGATTTTCCCAACCTGTTGCCTATTTTTCACTAAAATATGATCAGTTTCTATATGAACTGGGGATGGTGACAGTTAAGAGTGCACAATATCTTGCCAGATTGTTTAAACACAACACAATACTCTTGTTACAGACTAAGGCATAAAATCCAGGACCTAAATATTGGAAGGATCACTTTTTTATAGGGAATTTAGAGAGAGATAATTTTGAGCTTTTACCAGCATAGAAAATACAATGAAATGGCCTTTCCTCCAGGTCATCTCACTTATCTGAAGTTCATAGAGAATAAGCTTTTTAGGTCACAGTGTTGTGCAACATAATGTTATGCTCAATAAAGGACATACCATATTACACCAATTATAAGACGATTGAGTTTTAGTATTTTGGTGTTTCTGTATTCATGGTGCATCTTATATTTGAGGGCATCTTACCAGGGTCAAGGGTACTTCTAACTTAGAAAAATAAGAGTGCATCTTATAATCGGTGGTATCTTATATTCGATGTAATACAGTAGTTTGCCAATAACAGTGTTTTCTTTTTCTTTTAGAATGCTTTACTCATGATTCATGCATGCAGCTTTCCTTTTTCAAACCTGCTGCAGAAAGATAACTCAGCATATAGGGTGAATTTACATTTTGCCCATAATCGCTTCATTTTTGAAATATATTTTTCTCTGTAACACACCTCACTCACAATACTTGGTACAAGGAAAAGATTTCTACTGGCATCAAAAACATGCAAGATTTAAAGTATGTTTTTAAAACCTGTGTAGATTTTGAGATTCAGCAAATAAAACATATGAGCAACAGAGACAGAAAAATTAATCCTCGTGTATCAGACCCAGTTCACTTATCCTAAAAATGTAACTTATATACTACAGAGTTAACATATAGTTCATCCCACTAGAACTTTGCTAGATTAGTTGACCAAAGATTTTGTTGTTTTCCCTACACTTTGAACTATGTGCTGCCTTGAGAGTTTTAGCCTAAAGGACAGCTGACTCTATTGAACTATTCACAGTTAAAACAGATAAGCCATTTATGAGTATATTTGCAAAGCAGTTTACATATATAATTTGAAAGAAGCCTGATCTGAAATTTCTGGTTTGAAACTTTAGCTATATGTTTCTGTAGATTGATCAATAATGTCATCTCCTCTTTTAATCAAAAGCATGACTTACTACTCCATTATTGACCTTGGGGTCCTTCCAGTCTGTCAGCTTTAAGAAAAATGACTACTTAACTCAAGTTGAAAAGACAATTAAAACAATTCAGACTGAGTTTGATTTTCCATTTACTTGATGGAATATCTTGATATTATTATGCCTTAAAGTCTTAAAGGCAATACTTTCAAACTGTAGCACTTAATAGAAAAATCAGATTCTTCATAAACAAATAATCATGAATGCCAGGACACCAATATGCTTTATTATGATGTATTCTGTCTCTTGTCCTTTCTAACATTTTTTAACTTCATGACCCTGTTGAAAATCCACATTAAATCTTAGAAGTCAGTATTTCACACTGATTTGAATGTTTACTTCAAATTTCAAATTCAAATTTTAAGGCTATGGTAAAACTTACTGAAATGATAGTATTTAGTCTACAGATTTCGTTGTCACTGGGAACCAGATTGGTTAGCAATGATATTAAATTATTTCAAGTTTAGGTGAGAGATGGAAACAACAGTAGGAAGGGATCTTTTAATGACTTTTGAAATTTGCAAGTTCTAGAATCAAAATAAAAGATGCAACCTTACACCCTCACAATATTGATATATTTAACCATATTATGTTAACAGAATAACTGAGGATCAAGTCAGAGATGTAAAAAGCCAACACATGTTTTGCTGTCCCAAGAACCCAACAAAGAGCACGGCAAAATGTTTGAACATGTTTAAGAATAATAAAAAATAAAGAATAAGAATAAAATATTAAAAGACAAATGCCTCTGCCCATTTTTCAGTAGCTACCCCCTCAAGAAGCCATGTGACATCCAATGCAACTCAAATTAATGGAAATTATACAGTATACCTCTGGCTTAGTAACTTATATGTATATTAAAAATTCAGAAGACATAGGCTAATTATTACTTAAATCAGTCATAATCAAACAGGTACTGCCAAAGCACTGTAGATATCTCCTCAGGATTTGAATAACACCTTGAGAATGAAAACCCCAAGAGGAAGCACCTTGGCCTTGCTCAATAGTACTATTGGGTCCTTGAATTTTTAATTTGTGCTGATTTTATATTAATTTGTTCAAGTGGAAAGCTGTTTTATCACTATGCCTGCTAAACCTTACCAGGAAGAGAATGTTTTTTTCCTGGACTATCTGAACCATCTTTCCATGGTGTTTCACATTTGGAGCTCTATTTTAGGGCAAAACCATCACAAATCATGAAAGCCCCCTCAGAGAAACGGAGGAAACAAAGACTGCACAAGCATGGTGTTGCCCACAGCTAAGGCTGAAAGGCTTCCTGAGACTGTTGGGATGAGAACAGAAGGACCAGGTTCAAACTGCTGCCGCCAGATTCCTTTATTTTCTTGGTTAGACAACTTATTTCGAATGTTACTTTGACTTCTTGATTTGGACTGCAGAGGCTCCAGAGCAGTGCTTCTCAATCTTGGCAACTTGAAGATGTGTGGATGGATGGCTAAGGAATTCTGGAAGCGGAAGTCCGTAAAATCAGTACAAAAGAAAAATTTGGTTGAGATGACATATTTTTAGAACTTTTCGAAACGAATTATTTTGCACATATCGCCAGGGACACAATTGAAAAAGTTGCAAATGGTTAATAGAAAACTTCACATACTGCAATATGATGCAGCAAATAGCATGGAAGTACTCCACTACAAATTTTATTTTCAGATTTCTATTTAAAAGGAGATAAATTGTACTACAAGAGTTTTAGCCTTTGCTCCTCCTAAAACAAAAGTACATTTTCCTATCAAGAACATTTTAAGGTATCGACTTCCGGTGGCGTCGCAGACGCTGCAATTCTGCGTGTTGATTACTTCTCGTACTTTAAATTATTTATATACATATTTTTATGAAGTAAAGATTCCATAGAAATCAGGAACTGACAGAGAGAATACTAAATTAATGAAAAGCATTTGTAATGGACAAGCTGAGTAATTGTAAATATGTTATCATGACATCCTTCTTTTCTGAATTACAATCTTGAAAACCATAATTGTATACCCATGCACATAGGTACACAACTCAACTTGTTATTTTGAATTCAATTAATGTCATGATGTGACATAATGTAAGTTACTATGAACTTCCGGTGGCGCCGCAGATATTGAAAGATGAACTTTTAGGGTCCGTCAGCTCCGCGATCATGTAAAGCCGCTTTGACAGTGCAAATCAGCTGTCTGGAAGCTTGGAAGCCTTTTCCCTGGGAGAAGAGGGAAAGGTGAGCAGTTGGATCTGGGTAGAGCTCCCCTAAGGCCCCTGAATTAATTTCTGGGGCTGAAAGGGTGAGAGCTCCCTAGGAAGATCTGACAAAGCTCCACGTTGCTGGCAAGTACTTTTTTTTTGAAATTTAACTCATTGGCTAAAAAGTTTCCTTCTAAGAGACAGTGAAAGTTACAAAGAATTAAAGATGGCGCTGGCTTGAAATTGAAAGGTGTGAAAGTGAAAGTGGTGAGAGTTTTGAATCAGTGAAAGGACATGCTTTTTAGCTGTTTAAAACTAGTGGATTTTATACCCAAAAGAAAAGACTGATTTTTAAAGAAATTTGAATCATTGAATACTAAAATTAAGTGGAAGATTTGAATTTAGACCTTTAAATCCTTTTTCTTTCCTTAAAAAGAAAACTAAATTAAAGAAATGTCTACCAGACAAGTAAAGCCTGGACTTTCTAGAAGCCCCGGGGGTTCTCCGGCTCAAGCATCGAAATTGCCATTTCAGACCGATCCCCAAACACTGAATGCAGAGTTCTTGCAGAAGCTCATAAAAGAAACCTTCCCTTAATAGAACCGCCTTCGGCCTGCGATTGATAAAATGCATGGAAACCCGGTGGGCACATCTCCCCGAGGGGGACCCCTCCCTCCGGCCCCAGCCAGGCCTCTGTCACACCCACCAGGTCCGCTCCCCCATCCTGAGCCAATTCTGAGATGAAGGGGGCTTCGCTTACGGCGGACCTGGCATCCCATGTGAAAGCAATTGGCTTGTGGTCTGTGTCTGTGAATGTTAGTGTCTCTGCATTTCTTATGTCCATTTGTAAATTAGGTGTTGACCAGGCCGTATCAATCCTAGACCATGGATTATAATAGTTGGAGAAGAATGTGTATTGTTTCGATGTTGGATTTCTTTGTCTCGAAATATCTGCCATAATATATTCTTTAATTATTTTTGGCAATGCTGATGGTGGTTGTTTCCTTCATTTTTTTCTAATTTTAGCAGATTTGTAATCTAATTTGATATCCCATTAGCAGTTTATGTCCCCTATTAGGCATATATCTTGAAAGTCCTGTTCTACTATTTTCTTGTACAGTGAATTATAGAATCTTTGTTTCTCTGTATTTGAGGCATATATTGTTACTAGTAAAAAAAATTGTTTTGGGTAGTTATTTGTATCATCAATATTCTTCATCATCCTTGTATATCAGTTTTGACTTTATGTGAGTCTTTACATAAACTGCTGCTCCCTTTTTCCCATTGGATGTTGAGGCATATAATTGCTCAAGAGTATTAATAAACTCACTAAAGCACAGTTACGTGTGTTTGTGTGAGTGAGTAGGGCAGCATACCCTGCTGTAAGCTTATATGACTTGCATTCTGAGCGGATGAACTTCCCTTCCCCCTTTGGTTGAGCTGCCTTTTTATCAGCTGGGCCCTTTTATGCTTGGCCCAACAAAAGAACAGCCCATTAAGTATAAATGGCTAATGGACTGCTGGGAATTACCCCCCCCCTTTTGATGGACAGCCCAGGCTGGATGGAGCCCAGAGTTTTAAAAGTCTGAAACCTGCTGATTAATCCTCAGATTAAATATTATTGTAAATGCAAGCACTTTAAAGGGCTTAGGGGAGTCTAGGTGAAAAGGGCTGTATTTTATAAAATAGATGGTCCGATCATGGAAATGCAAAGACCTGTTGGAGCTTGTGAAAAACTCCACAGAACATAGAATGGTGGGGTTTTAAGGGTCATCTAGTCCAACCCCCCATGGCAGGAGATCTTATACCAGTCTGGACAGAATGAACCAAGGCAACCCAATAATCTTCGAGAAAAGGGATTG
This sequence comes from Pareas carinatus, assembly GCA_032468095.1. Classification (NCBI taxonomy): domain Eukaryota; kingdom Metazoa; phylum Chordata; class Lepidosauria; order Squamata; family Pareidae; genus Pareas; species Pareas carinatus. The sequence continues at coordinate 36,474 of JANHFO010003306.1, forward strand.
TTTTCCCCTTCGTTCCATCACGGTGATGCAAGAACATTCTGCACTGTACACATATGGACAGAGTTGGAAGAGATCTTGGAGGTCTTCTAGTCCAACCGCCTTCTCAAGCAGGAGACCCTTTACCATTTCAGACAAATGTGCGATATAATTGCTTTGAAGGAAATTCCTGTCTGAATCCTGAGGAATAGGAAAGCTTATTCCTTCCTCGAAAATATTCTGAAGAAAAGAAAAATCCCTTTTCACTGGGACATTCAAACTTGAGCAAAGATTTAGGTTGAATTCTGAAGAGGAATTTCCTCATTACATATAAAGTAATTTTGGACCCAGCTGAAGAAATCCAGACTAGCAACTAGAAGTAGATCAATCTCAATAAGTTAATATTGAAGAGGAAGAGGTTGGTTGAGATGACTACACAGGAAATTGTTACATTATCCAAAGAGGAAGACTAAATCTATAATGTGGAATACTAATGGGTGAAATCTTTGAAAAAAGGGATTGTTTTCACCTACTTTCTATCACAATGATGCAAAAACATAGTGTACTACACAGAATAACAGAGTTGGGAGGGACCCTGGAGGTTTTCTAGTTCAACCCCCAGCTCAAGCAGGAGACACTATACCAGTGGTGGTGAACCTATGGCACGGGTGCCAGAGGCGGCACTCAGAGCCCTCTCTGTGAGCACGCGCGCCATTGCCCCAGCACAGATTTCTTTACTAGAAAGCCAGAGGGATTTTCTAGTAAAGGGGCTCCCCTCCCCTTCTTCATGTGTACCTGAGGATATTTCTGACATCACCTGCCAGCAAGCTCAATGGGAGCGCTTCCTTCCTCCCCTATCTGGGATAAGGCGGGTTGCTCAAATGCGACACAGAGTCTGTGGCGAAGGTGAGAGAGAAAAGGAGCTAGGTTGGAGGGGATCATAGCTCACAGCAGGCCACAGAAGCTAGGGTAGACCGCCGGAAGGCCTGTGGCGACCTCGTGTAGGCCACGGGCAGGGCAGGGCATACTGGGGGGTCTCTGATGGCCAGGCATGTGTTGCCGTGTTGGCACTTTGCAATAAATAAGTGGTTTTGGGGTTGTAGTTTGAGCACTGGGTCTCTAAAAGGTTTGCCATCACTGCCCTATACCCTTGGTGGCGAACCTATGGCATGCATGCCACAGTGGGCACACATAGCTCTCTCAGCTGGCACATGAACCAAGTTGCCCCAGAGCTGCACGTGCTCAGAAAAGAGTAGTGGTGCCGGGCGATGACATCATGAGGCACAACTCATTAGCTGCGCTGTTCAGTCTCTTCTTCGAAACTTCCAGTGATGGAGCACCCAGCAGTTTTGTGGGGTTCTACAAAGGCTATTTTGAGGTCCAACTATAGCTGGAAGAAAATTAATCATGTCCTGTTCTGGAAAGTTTAGATTTGGAAAATTGCAGCATCTCCAGAATGTCAAATAGAGACATTCAATAAGGGGAAAAAATGAATTATTCTATAGAATTCCCTAACATCATGTGCTGGAGCACAGTGTCTTTCTATACCTCTGGTTTTAGCTGCAGAATTACTGGTTTTTAAAGATACAGAATTTTAAAAAGGGCGGCAAGGGCAGATATATTAGCTTATAGATACCATGTTTCCCCCAAAATAAGACCTAGCCGGAAAATAAAACCTAGCGTGATTTTTCAGGATGTCCGTAAAAGAAGCCCTACCCCCAAAATAAGCCCCAGTTAAGATCATCAGCCAGACGGGCGCATTGAGTACCATATCTCCCCCAAAATAAAAACTAACTGAGAAATAAGCCCTAATGCTTCTTTTGGAGCATAAATTAATGTAAGACCCGGTCTAATTTTGAGGAAAACATGGTAATAATAAGAGAAAGAAGTGTCTCCCTCTGTTCTCAATAGTTTATTTCATAATTTATGTGAACTTGTTGACCTCATGTTTTTCCTCCTCTCCCCCGCCCCCCTCTCCACATCTACTTCCTCTTATCTCTAGCATGGATGATTCTGGTTTAAATTTAATTTAAATGCATATTTATAGGCCAGATGGGAGTATCTTTTCCTTGTGATAATGATCTGCTAATAATGACAAATACTTCACTGATGAGCTAAGTATGTAATTACACAACAGACTACTTTTACTCAATAGAACAGATGACCATCTTTCCATTGCTACTTACATATATGTTTATTGCTGATGTGAGCCCAAGAGTCTGCCTCAAAACGATAGATGAATACACTTAGATTTTGTCTTTTCTAGTTGGATGTACAATTCAGGCAAAATCCAGTTTGGAACACTGATTTGATTTAGAGTTGCAAATTAATCCAGATCAAATTTCTGACTGGGTTCGAAAACTTGTTCTAAGCTAAACCATTTTGCCCAATGAATTTAGTTAGGTCTTCTAAGCCAAACTGGACAAAATTGTTTTCTGCTCACACGCAAAACTCATCTAACCTACTCAAATGGACTCGAAGGCATTTGACGGATTGGATGATTTGATTCGAGTTGCCTATTTCAGTCCAGAAATCTAATTCAATTTGGAAATTCAGATTCCGTTGTGTGAAATGTTGTAGAGCCCCCAGGGGCTGCATTGTCCATTTAGGTAGAACAAAGCTGTGTTGAGTAACTCGTGTTACACATTTACCAAAATCCAACTGCCTTGAAGGACATCAGAAGAACATTTATTTAAGCTGACAATGCCATTAGAAGGCTGTTTGGTAACCACCAGACATCATAGCACGAGTTCAAAAGTGGCCATCCTTTGATGATCTTCCTTTGTTCGAGTCATATTAAATAAGAACATCCTCAACAGCACCATATGTAGTGAGGACAATCAAAGTGGATGGTTTAAGTGATTCATGAAATCTATCAAGGGCTACCTCACTTCCATGATGAGAGGCACTAGTCTCCAATTGCTACAGAAAATAAACAGGAGACTACCAACACCATAATCAATCAATCAGAATAGAGCTGGAAGGGACTTTGGAGGTCTTCTAGTCCAACCCCCTGCTCAAGCAGGAGATCCTATACCATTTCAGACAAGTAGCTATCCAGTCTCATCTTAAAAACTTTCAGTGATGAAGCACCCACAACTTCTGGAGGGAAGCTGTTCCACTGGTTAATTGTCCTCACTGTTAGGAAGTTTCTTCTTAATTCCGGGCTGCTTTTCTCCTTGATTAGTTTCTATCCATTGCTCCTTGTCCTGCCTTCTGGTGCTTTGGAAAATAAATGGCCCCTCCTCTTCTTTGTGACAGCCCCTCAAATACTGAAATACCGCTATCATGTCCCCCCTAGTCTGTCTTTTCTCTAGCTATATCCAATTCCTGCAACCATTTTTTATATGTTTTTGTCTCCAGCCCTTTAATCATCCTTGTTGTTCTTCTCTATCCTTTTTCCAAAGTCTCATCATCTTTTTTGTAAGGTGTTGACCAAAACTGTGTGCAGTATTTCAGGTGTGGCCTTACTAATACTTTATAAGGTGATACTAATACTATTGGAAGCGTGAGTGTTGAAATAAACGGTTGAAATCTCTGTTAACAAGAAATGTTCTTTATTCCGAATACAACAGCATTTGAAACTCCATGCAAAGAAGCAGAGCCAACTGACAGCTATTTACAGTCCCCGCTGTCAGCGCAGCTCAGCCAATCGGGGATTAACGCATATTCTCTTCCTTTGCAGAAGAGCGCCCGTGCACGAAGTGGGGGCTGCAGGCTGCAGAATCGGCTCCAGGGGAACCTGGTAAGTTCCGATTCCAACAAATACTTCGTGTGATTTTGATTCTATGCCTCTGTTTATGCAGCCAAGGATTGCATTCGTGTTTTTCTCTGCTGCCTCACACCGCTGGCTCACGTTTAAGTGATCGCCCACAAGGAGTCCAAGGTCCCTCTCACAGTTGCTGTTTTTGAGCCAGGTTTTACCTCGTATGCACTCGTACCTGTGAATTTTCTTGCCTGGGTGTATGAGGATGAGGAGGATTTGGACAAAGTAGAAAAACTTAGCTGTTCTTCTATTAGCCAGGCCTGAAAAGTCTGACTAAATTTCCCAGTTATTTATATTTATTACTTTCAATTTCCGTATCTGACAGGCTATCTAGGCCATAGGTATCAAACACAAGGCCTGTGGCCGGATCCAGCCCACCGCGAGCTCAGATCCAGCCTGTGGGGCTGTCCTGGAGATGAGCGGGGCGCTTCTCACAGCATGGGGGGCGGCAGTGGCCGCTGGGGGGGGGCTGATCCGTGGCGGCCACGGGAGTGGCAGCAGTGGCCTTGAGTTTGGCATCCCTGGTCTAGGCTAGGAAACATTCCTTTCTAATTCTTTTTCAGACTCCAACAATGTTCTAGCCATTTCTTATTAATGCCTGAATTTATCATGCCTCCATGTCTTGAGTTACTTCATGGAAAAAAACAAACAAAGCAAAACAAAACAGGAGAAGATTTTATATTTCTTCTTCCATAGACCAGAGATGGCTTCCTTCAATAGTAGATTCACAATGATGAAATCAACTGATTTTCTTTTTCTTTTTAATTTGAGTTGCGGTGGCAATGCTGTTAAATGTAAATCCCAGCACACAAAATTAATGATCTAACCTTTCAATTCAGCCGTTTAGGGCTTCATGAATGAGGAAAGAGATTTATTTACTTTTTTAGCTCACTGGGATCCATAAATATCTAATAATATAAGCTGTTGGATTTGGGGCAGGATTTTGTAAATCTTTTTAGGCCCATTAGGGGCACGCATACATGGAAAGGTGATTGTAAAGCAAGAGCTTTATATTTATATATATACTAGCGTTTTGTACCCGTGCTACGCTATGGGAGAGTGTCCTGTATGGGTGATCCGATGCCCGTTATTGGTTTGGTAGCAGAGTTTCATGTGGTGCTGTGCCTGTAAATTTATATGAGAAAAGGGAGTAATGAATGCATGCTTTCTATAAGTGATGGCAATGTTTGTAATGTATTAAGAAATATATACAGGGAAGCTTCTCCTGAAGCCCCCAGGCCTCTCAGGAAGAGTCCCACAGGCCTCTCGGGCGTTATTTCGGCCTCCGCGGAGCTTCGGGAGGCCTATGGAACGGCTTTCTTGGCCTCTTAGAGGCATTCCGGAGCTCCGCAGAGGCCGAAAAAAACGCCCGAGGAGCCTTGGGGACTCCTCCTGAGAGGCCTGTGGGCTTCAGGAGAAGCTTCCCCCAGGCCCCTCAGGCGTTTATATAGCGGGTTCAATTCCCAGTAAAACAAGGATGTGGCTAGCTGAAGAGAACTAATAAGTTTGAAATAGATCTATCCTAGTCTTC
>JANHFO010003306.1:71766-85148 GCA_032468095.1 Pareas carinatus
CCTTATATGTATGTGTAGTAACCACCCATGTCACCACCTTCTGATAAGCTAATAAAAGAGGTCGCCAGACCTCGGTCTGCGTTCCTCATCCCAAGAAGCTCCATGTGTGTGTGTCTTCTTCAGCTCTGGCTGCATGGGGAACCCGCTGGCTGCGTGATCCGCCACACAGGTTTTAGAATTATAACAGAAAGAATATTTATTTAAGGTAATACATTGCAGTGTAGGCAAAATCTAGGATCTGGCTATATTCTATCAGAAGAATCCAGGGGCAGGTTCTGCATGCATTTCCTCTAGGAAGAAAGACAGAGCTGACATCAGATTCTACAAAAAGCAAGCAGAATGATAAACAAAGAGGAGACACAGAGTACACCCTTAGTCCATCACTGTTCTCTGTAGTCATATAATTTTAGCAACCAATTACCTATGGAACTTCAACCTCCCTATTCACTGGCTCGTTAACCTCCAACTCCCATTGTGTCTCAAAAACGTTCTTTGTTGATCTCTGGGCAAAGGATCAATAAATCCATCTGCCAAGATTTCTTATGACGAGTTCTTTTGAACACTTCCAAAATAGTGGCACTAGGGTCTACTTGCATTTAGATGCACTTTTCTCCATTTGAATATACCCTTGATTGACCCTAGACCAGATTATTAGGATGGCTCATCTATCCCAAAAGCTCAATTCTATGCAGCCACCTAGCTTTTTGTGCCTTTGGGGCATTTGACGAGGAGCTTCTTCAGAGTTTGTGGTTGCTGCTTGCCTGGATTTAGGGGACTCAAAGACAGACAGGAAATGCAAACTATAAGTAGCAATACTTACCTTGCGGTAACAGTGCTAGTCTGAGAGCACTGCCCCCTTCCCTGCCATTACTTTCCAGAGAGGATATTTTCTGAGACACTTTGCTATCCCCGTTCCTTTGTACTCAAATTTCATTAATCGGACGGCTGTCTGGGCAGCAGCTCTTCCTTCTGTCTCCCTGTTATTTTCACAGCCTATCCTGTGTTTTCTTTCTCCATCCCATCAAAATGTGCAATACTGTGTACAATGGTAAGTATGGCAGATCCTGTATTTCTCGAATGCCCAACGGTAATAAGCCCTTAGGGTCAAGCCAGGCCCTCCCTCTGAGGTGCTTTGGTTCTCAGGTAACTTGAACCTGGGGGTGAACAACCACTGGGCCACGAGGTTCCTTTGCTGCTACCACCCCTTTTCTTACAAAGCAATTCTCCTCGCCAGCCCTTTGGAAAACCAGAAGAGGATTGAAGGGGAAACCATTGCCCCACTCTGAGTCTAGCTAAACATAGAATTGACATTATACAATTGAATTATTCAGTATTGGCAATATATCAGGTGTTTTAGAAGCTGTTAAAGCATAGGTTCCATATTGAGCTGTCAAAATATACTTTACCTGGATATAGCTACATTTTTGCACTGTTAAAGAATCCTGTTTACAGTTGCTGAAAATAAGCATTAAATAATAATTGATCTAGTGTAAATTTTACTCGTTGGCATTCATTGTTTCCAGTAAAAACATTACCATACAGCAGTCCCAGGGCTTAGCACATAGCTACCCACATCCATGTGCTCTATTCATGGATGCCCAAGAAGAAAACCAGAAGGAAGTTACCTCTGGTAAGCAATATTTTAGAGAAAGAGCAGCTGGAGTGATAAAGAGGGATATAGAGTAAATAGTTATCTATCTAAGCTGTACTGTCCTCCTCTCGTCAGTAGTTATCACATTGGAAGAAGTCTTCACCATTGGATTCGAATGTCCATCATAATTCTTGTTTTTAAATCATGGGTTGTGATGCATTATGTTGTACTAGATCATAACAATGTGTACAACCTAAGGCTAAAACAAATAGGCAAATAGGTTTACACACTGCTAATCCCTATCAGACGCCATTTATGAATATACGTGATGGTATATCACAATGTGGCAGTAAGGAAGTGAGATTCTTCCTCTCCCCTAAAATTTAGTTTTGAGTTATTTTATGGATTTTTAAAGATGTGGGTTGTTGCAGGAAAAAAGCAGGCTTGTCCAAGGATGACTATGAAGTACAGAGAGCAGAAGTGTCACACAATCTCCCTTTCAGCCCTCAACTGCTATAGTTTATGTGGTCTAATTGGTATACATGAAATAAGATTAAACTACCCAGTTCTGATTAGCTTATACTTTGGGAAAAAGGAGGGGAAATATCACCTCCTCTGTATACAGCATTTTAATTCCATTCCTGCAGATGCTTCCTCCATGATGGGCTGAATTCACACATCCTGTTAAGCCCAAACCAGTCAAACGATCTCAGGTTTTAATCTGGCCTTCCTTGTTTTGAAGCCCTCCAGAGTTGTGGATTTCCATTCCCAGAATTCCCAGTAATGGCCATATTGGCTAAGTAATTCTCAGAGCTTACATTTGTACTTTGGGAAAGCACTATCATTTGGAACCGCTGGCTTAGCAGGATGTGAAAATACAGTCGTTCTCAGTTGAGCAAAAAATTCGATCATCTACCTTACTTTATCCCCTACTGCTTTTGATAAATTTATGAACCAGGAGTCCTCTTGCTTTGCCTAGTATTCTGACAGGTTTCTTGAAACATAAAGAAAAAAAGATATTCTAGCCATCTATTTCTTTCTAAGGATGCACAAGCAATTTCTATGGCCATAAAGATGTTCTCATGAAAATAAAGCCAGATTTCTTTAACCCAAATGTCAACAGAATTACAAGAAATGATTGAGTGCTTCATTAGTCTGAGAGTTTCTTGTACATTAATGACAGTGAAGAATCCAGGAATGCTGCCATATGAGAAACATCACCGATTACAGTTAAGGTCAATAGCTGTTTCAGCAACAATTCCTGAAAAATCTGAATGTAACAGTTTGTGCTGTATAACTTCCCAATGGACAATTTTGCCAACTTCAGAAGAAATGGAAAGGGGAAAATATGCTCTGGAAGCAATTTCTATGTAGTCATAAAAGAACATTTACTTCGAGCACAATTCTCTATTATGTTTATTCATCCAAAAGCAAGCAAACCAGATCATGTTTTAGCATGATGCGTGACCCAGTAAGACATTCCTCATCACAAATAAGAAAGCTTATTCTAAAATAAATTAGTTTATAAAATACAATAAACCATTATGGAGGACTCTTGTCTATGACGTAACATGATGAATAGATTCAGTTACTGTAAACTGTAAAGCATGGTTTATGACTCAGACTGATATATGACTAAAGATTTGTAAATTAAAAAGAGTTAGGAACTATTGGAAAACCTTCCACAAATAACTAGGTTTTTTTTCCCTCCGTAATTTCACACTGATCAAATTCCTTCTATTTTATTCTTGCTGCCCAGAATTCTTTAATGAAGATATGGCTACCAAATAGAAACATCACAATGTTTGGATTCACACAAGAGCTATCCAAACATATGCCATATGTTATAAGATATACAGCATGGGATGACCCAGGGCTTGATTTGTTTAGCATGATATCTAAACAGAAATTCTTTATTGTCTTCCTCATAAAATGCCTGTCACAGAAGACAAGTAAAAATGGTATGGCTTCTCATTTTGATTGCAAATAAGAACCAACCAGAATACTGATTCTGCACACGTGATCAAGGAAATTTCAGGGAAGTTTAGTCACTCTCACTCTGGAGTACTTAGCTTGGGCAAGGCACATCTGAATTCTGGCTTATTTTCCAAAGCAAGAGCAAATAGCCTGAACCAGATGAATGCATTTTCAAAACAAGGAACAGAAAGAAATGACCCCACTGCCAAAAAAAGAATGACCTCAACACAGATATACCGTGCAGACTGGACTGAACTGTAAGAATGTAGACTTTGCTTTCACTATAAATAAGGCTTGCATTCAATACACAGAAGTTGTTGAAATTCTTTCATAGTGTCTCCACTGCCTTTTCTATAATAGAACTACTGTTCAAAAGCTTGCATATCTTAGAATGCCGGTTGTGCCTGCACCCACTTCAGTCTGTTGAAAGAAGGTGAGCTACAGTATGGAATACAGACTCATTCCTACAGCTTCTTGCATTTCAACAAGAAATAAGGCTAATTGTACATGACACTATAAGCCATAAAGTAGGTTGGAGTAGCATGATGTATTAGATCTGGATGACATCTTAAAGGCCAGACCCAATACATTTTTAATCCATTAGAATGCTTCATTACATTGTTCCCATATGTAGAGAGTGTTATTTTGAGACTACGCCATAAGAATTTCTCTTTGAGGGGTCTTTGGTGTTCTCTAGGCTTGGTTATTTGCTTGCAGATGTTTTATTACTCAAGCTAGGTAATATCATCAGGGCTAGTCCTGTATTTGGGTTGAGTAACCTTTAAAATACTATTTTAAACTAACATTTTGTTTTTACTGTAATTGCAAGAGGCAAAATAAACAATAAAAGGAAAAATTCTAGAATAAGAAATCAGAGTTTCAGTTTTGGAAGATGCTTCACTCCTGCTGTTTTTTTAATGGGTCCCTTCTTTGGGTCCAGTATTCTTTGATTTCTTGGAATATTACACTTTCTCCTAAAATTAAAAAAAAAGAGAGAAAATTCAGAAAACACACTTTCACTTGCCTGTTGCTATAGAAACGTGGGATTTTGTGATAATTGTTATACTACTGCTAGATAGCAGGGCTGTAGCAAAATGGCCAACCTCATTTGCAGATGGCAAAAATAGGGAACATTCATTTTTTAAGAAGGGAGACAGAGTAGATTTTGGCCGGTTTTGAAAGAGATTCAAACACTTATACAAAAACAGCAACCTTCTCTTAAAGAAATCTTTTAGCATGGCTGCCTTCAATAACAGCAGAAGCATATTTTATTCTTTTCCCCCTCTGACACATTTTGTCCATTTCATTTAAGACTGGGTTGGATCAGAGCAGTGTTTTATTCAAAATCCTACAATAATATCAGCTGTGCAATACTGAATTTACTCTTGAAGGGAAGCACTTAGGCACTACACCTGGACAATAAGATCTTCCTTCTATCATAACTTTAAATGGTTACACTAAGCTATAACAACATTATTTGATTTGAGCTTATTGTAATGTGTGGATCCAGGCCATTATAGTTTATAAAGTATGAATTATGGCTTAGCACACAGGAGTAAGGCTGCCATGGCTTGTTTAATAATTCTTGGTTGAAACTAATTGTGGCTTACTATGATGTGAGAATCAAGGAAGTAAAAAGGGAGTGTTTTTAATTGCCTCCAGTAAGACTTTAGAAGGGACAGGGGTTTTTTTAAATGTCAAGTATTCTCTGGAGGAAATATTCTCCCAAATTCTGTATTCTTGCACATAAACTACCCATATTCTGAGCTCTTTCCAAGAAAGCACACTGCTTGTTAGAAAACTATTGGAACCTATCACAATATTGCATCATTTCCCCTTTAGAAACTTGCCTTTAAATTTGACATTCAAGTTGGTTGATAGAGAAAAACAGCCTACCACATAATTGCAGTCACAAAGTAAGAGTCAAAGAAGTTGAAAATAACATTTATACATGACACTCATAAAAAAATAGGTGGCACGTTGATTACACTGTTGTGGCCACCATCTTGACTTTTTAATCATACCCTGTGGACACCCTTGTTATATTTGAAACAATTGATTTCTACATCCTACAGCCGCTATAAATACTGACATCCAAATGGTTCTTAATTAAGTGCTTTATAGGATCATAAATAAGAATATTACATTGATTTCTGATCTTCTGAAAGGGATGTTTACAAAATAATAAGAAGATGTAAGCTGTTTGAATTGTGTATTTGCTATTCTAGTATACACTAGTACATTTAGTTGGAAAAGCCCAAACAACTGACAGATTGTAACAGATGAGAGGGCTAGATTTGATTTTCAAAATGAGACACTTAATTCTAGTTCTAAGGATAATCATGAATGCAATAATTATTTGCTTTGAGCAGATCTGGCACACAACTACCACACTCCATAAGTCTTATATTCTAGGCTCTTCAAATGAATTGGCTCTTTTCATGCTGAATATTTAATAATAGAAAGATAGAGTACTTTTTGTGATACCTATATAATTAAAAGACTCAGTCTGACTTTTACAAACCTACATAAAGTAATTAGGAGGTGGAGTACTGCTATCTTAAAATTATCCATATTATTATATAAAAGAGATTTGTGCCATCTCTATGATGTTAAAGATAAAGTAGGAACTAATGTCTCTAAAAAGTGGGAAGCTGAGATAGCGTTAAAGATGATAATTCATTATTTTTGGTTTTGGTATCAGCTGTTTTAAAGTAAAAATGTAACTTGGAATTTAGCATTGTGTCATAGACATATAAAGCTGTTTTTGCCTTGCGCTAAGTTTTAATTAAATATATAAAAACTGTCAATTATTTTATTTCATGATTTCTCAAAAGCATAAGTTATTTGAATGATATTCCGAAGTTTTACTGCATGCCCACAAATAAAATCAGAGCATTAGGATTTAAAAGTAATACATAAGCCAAGTGCACACACTGCATTAAGCTGTGTTTTTCAAATTATGATTTGTTGAATAAAACATAACTGAGCTTATTTATTTACTTCAAGTTTATTTTACATTTTTAACACTTAAAGATGTATGTATGAGGTTTTTCCTAATTATATGTCCACAACAACCCCATGATAACTGGGTTAAGTAGTAACAACTCATTCCAATGGCCTTCGGAATATGATTCTGAATCTGATTTTCTTGGGTCCATGTTTATAACCAAAACCAAACAATTCACTTTCTAGCTTAATGTGCTGTGTGGATAGTGTTAGGCAATTTACAAAATAGATTGAGCAAAGAGAAAGAGTCAGGCCCAAGGACAGGGAGTAACTAGGAGATGTGTCATCCTACTACTCGTCCAACATCTTTCCATGAGTAATAGAATTACTAAACCAGTAGTGAAAACCATTTACCTCAAAACTTGGTCCTCTCTCTTCATTTCAACTGCATCTATTTTCTGCTTCTCTAATGGTTTTAGTGCTCCTGATATCTGCAAAAGTCAATATATGTTAAGCCTATTCTTCATGAGCTTTCCCCAATACCACCTCCATATAATTTGCATATCCAATGGTCTGGAAGTACAAGGGTTAAAAATTATGATCAACAATCAGGAAGGAAATCCATAATAGCTTGGTTTGTGAAGGCTTCTCTATAAACATAGTAGGTATACTTTATTAGTATTTGAACTATATGATCCAAAAATTGAATAAAATATCATTTTATAGTGATTGCAGGATATTACTAAAGACTAGTTAAGATAAGCCCCAATCATGAACATGGAAGCAGAAGATAATGAAAGCAATAGAGCAAGAGAAGAAAACAACTGAAGTAGCTAATATGGGATTGGATTATACACAATGGCCTATGCTACTTTCATGAAAGACTACTAGGAAGATGTGGGATACATTTTATTAAAAGAAAAGCAGTGTTTGGCATTGGCTCACCAAAATGTCAGGAGTAAAAGTGCCATACTGAAACACAGCCACGGACCAAGGCCAAAAAATAATACAAAGAGATAAGCAACTAGATCAGTATCAGTTCAGTTTAGAGGACATTATATATTGAGACTGGCACTCAAAACCTCATGTATTTATATACCAATGAACAGAGTTTAGAAAATATTAGAGAACAAGCAATCCTAACTTAGGAAAACAAATATGATGTCATGGGTATTACTGAAAAACCAATGATTGACACAAAGTTATAATTTATTCAAAACAAATAGACCCAATAAAAGGAGTAAGTACATTGTACTCTACATAAATAAAAAAATATCATTGCACATTCTGGAATGAGTTGAAAGGATACCGTTGAAAGATCTGATTAAGAATAATGGAGGAATAATTGCTATCTGGGCAGGTTCATCAATAGAAACACCTATATAAATTCTCTAATAGCACCTTCTACTTCTGTTGAATATAGAGAACAAAATTATTTCCTTAAATATCAGAGCACACAAACACAGAAAGAAAAAGAATGAAAACAAATTATTTAGATCTCAATAGCAATCACGTATTAATCTAGTTTACAATGCTCAGGCACCGAAATGTTCATAGATTAAATTAAATGCTTTCCTTGAAAATAGTTAAGTGTTTACTGAACGCAGAATTTAAAAAGAGAAGATGTCAATAGACCAGATACAATATTTTATTTTTCCTCTTTTCTTTCTTTTCACTCTGCAATGTATATACATTTATTACAAAATTCAATTGCACCAAGAGCTAGTCTTACAAATGGATATGTTTTTCAGCAAATGCACCTCATTCTATAAGACAAGAGATAATTATACAGAGTGAAGCATTTGCCTGCTGGTTTAAATACATGGATTCATGGCTAATTGCAGCCTTCTTCCTAGACTAGTACACAATGAAAAGAATAGCAGTTGTGTAATAGAGGTAAAATATCTTTATTTTCTTTTAATGCTATTTAAAGAACCATTTCTTTCAGACAATAGAAGACAAAGTATATCTTATCTTTATTACACAATAACATTCATGCATACCCACATGTGTGTGTGCATGCACATTGTATTACTCAAAGGCTTACTGATTCATAAGAAAAAATATTAATAGACTACAGATCTATAATTTTGAACAATAAGAAGACATTCCAAAAAAATAAGAAACTGCTACCCTGATTCTCTGAAAATAGGACCTAACCGGAACATAAGCCCTAGCCTGATTTTTCAAGATGCTGGGAACATAAGCCCCGCCCCCCAAAATAAGCCCACGTTAAGATCATCAGCCAGACGATTGCACTTAGTACCGTATTTCCCTGAAAATAAGACTTAACCTTAAAATAAGCCCTAATGCCTCTTTTGGAGCAAAAAATGATGTAAGACCCAGTCTTATTTTGGGGAAAACACGGTATTTATTCACTTTTTCATAAAAACAGAAAACTTTAAATCTCTCTCTAGACTACTAAGGTTAGCACACTGAACAATTCTAGCTATAGAAAGAGTTTGAAAAATGTGATTTAAGGTACACCCACATATCACCTTGATATTGAAGGAATCTGGAACAAAATAAAATTGTATGTTGGACTTCAGATTTGGGGACACTAATTTCACTTCAGTTGTATTGGTAGAAGGGATATTTCTAATAAGAAACTTGGGAATATTGTTTGTAAGAATTATTTTCTGCTCCTAACTAATACAATTAAAAATACTTTTAGAATACTCTAAAATCAATATCTACAAGCTACACTGACAGTAATGTGTACATGGTCTTGTGAACATGGAAGATACAGGATTGCTGCAAATAAAAACCTCAAACAAGCAATAGGGGGAAGCATGAGAAATATAAGTTGAGTCATATAATAGTTTTAACGGTTTTCTCTTAGAGCACCCAACCATTAATACAAAATGTTTTTTAATTTTTTAAAAAAATCCAGTGGTACTTGTTTCCTGAACTTATCTGCCTTTGAAAAATGTGATACATCCTGAATAAAGTCAGTTTCTATCCACAGTTAAATTGTGCTATTGTAGCTTGTATTAAGCAGCAACAACAAATGACATCATGGGTGTTACAATAATTAGGACCAAAGCCTGCAACAAAGCTACATGCTAAATTTCCTCTCTAGCCGATCTATCACAATTCCAGGAAACTAATAATACACTTGCCAGACCTTCAATATAGACTTTGCTCAGCATTTCCTTAGTATCCAATTTCTGTGCCAAAGAATAATTTAGCTAAATCTATAATCAGAAATGATAATTACCAAAAAGTAGGGGGCAGGGGTTATTTCAAAACTCAGAACATTGTCGCTGACCTCAAAAATGGGCAGCATTTGGAAAAAGAACTAAACTGATTCCCTGGTAGGGAAGGATGGGCCACAGGGTCACTGTGAAGAACATTAATGCTGGATAAAATATCTCAGATCCTCAGAGTCAGACTCTGACTGGGCAGGCTAAGTGAGATGCCGGTGGCTTGAACTTGTGGAGTTAAATGGACTGAATTTAATTCCATGACACCTGAGAACGTGGACAACGTTTCTCAAACTCTAAGTACAATCAGCTATTTATTAAAACCAAATCCTTCTTGAGTGTGATGGATGCAGTATGGAGTCAGCACGTATTGTACTTAATAATGTTTGGTGTTGTCAGGAAGGGAGTAGTGCATCCATTCTCATGCTCTTTGAATTCTCAGTGGCCTTTGATGCATTATATTATCATTCTAGATTGACTGCAGGGATTGGGTTTGGAAGTCACTATATTTGGAATATCTCTTCCTTTCTCTGTAATCAGTTTCGACCAGGGGAGACCAGGTCAAGCCCAGTGCCTCTCAATTGTAGGATGCATCAAAGCCTGATACTTTAATCCTACAGAAAACCTCTGGGTTAACATGTTATGAATCTTCTGCAGTTCAGGACCTGGTTATCTATGAGTCATTTATTCTCAAAAATCATTGTCCATCAATCAAGACTTGGAAGAACGAGCCATCTCCAGATCGTGATCTTTAAAAAGTACCATTTGTAGGGATCGTTGGCTCAGGTCCTCTTATTCACTGAGCCATTCCTCTAGAACAGCATTGTCTCTGACATCAGATAGGTTCTACTACTTTTGGCTTTTTCAGGAAATCCTTAGAATAAGACGGGCTGTGTTTATTATTCGTCAAGTGGGTGAATCTCTTAGATACAAGTATTTATGTTGATACAGCTTCCATCTTATTAAAGGTATATAAAAACTGCTCAGAATTAGTTGTTTGAAATAGCATGTAAATGAAATATAAAGTATGGTGTTGTCAAGATAAGAAAGTCACCTTGCTCCCTGCATCAATTTTTCCAGAGAAAATTACTGTCAGCTCAGTTCAAAACTAGGAACATAGATTAGTACTTCAACAGAAAAAAACCCAGTACTGATAAATAAGATCCCTGGGAGATAAAGGAATCAATCAATAGCAATTTTGTTGAAAGAACATGGCCTTAGTCAAACTTAAGTAGTGCTTTTTGTACTACTGCCACATTACCTCATCGTTCTGCTTTCACGGAGTACCTGATATTGTGCTATATCCAATCAAATATGCTATTGTAATCAATTACTAATTTTAGTGTACCAATCGTAACTATATTATAATTTGCAAAAGTCTCTATGAGGAGGTTGTATATCCATTTCTTTTTAGGAATCCTCAGCTGTCTCTGGTATTTTTAATAGAGGGTCTGATCCCCACAACTAAATAACTACCTGGAAAAAATGTCCTATAAAAACATAATAAATAAATTAAGTGATAAAATTACACAACACATGAATATAATAGTTAGAGCTATCCACTGCTTTATTTACACTGACTAAAAGGTAATTTTGCCTCTCCATTCAAATTTTCTTCTCTCCTTCTATAGCAGTTGTATGCATAGATATTTTTGAAAACTAGATATGGCATCTATTGAAATTTCATAAGAATAAATATAATAATACGTCTGTTAATCTTTAGAAAGTCCCAAGACATTTTTCTGTTTTCATTTATATGTACATTTAAAGAATAAGCATTGAAAACAATACAAGAACGAGAGAGCACACAACCCTGAATATTTCTCAAACATCCAGCTTTTCATAATTAAAAACTATTGCTCAAAATACATTATAACGCTAATGCTACTAAGAGTCAGTTGTGACTGGAATAGTCTATGTGTCTAGTAAAACCAATGATTAATCTTTCCACCCTCCCGCTCAAACAAGGCCTCGCTGACAGAACTGGTTAGGGGAATGCAGCCTGTCAGTGCTGACACTACCTTTCAGTATAAACACTGTTTTTTAAAAATATTAATTAAAATAATATTATCATTTCAAGCTGATCAACAGCAATTCATATATTCTAGAAATATTTCAAACTGCTGGGCTTAAATATTTTAAGCTTTAAAGGATTTAAGACCTTGTCACCTCAAAGACTAACGTTTCCAATGTGATGTAAAAATAATAATAGTAAATACTATTTCGGTATTTTAAATACTGCATGCCAAGAAAAGACATTCATGAATATTGAAGCAGAGAAAAATGTCCTCTTTGGCCTTTCAAATGTGACTAAGCTTCAATTTGACAGCTCCAGCGCAAATGGCCCATGGTGAGAGCTACTAGGAATTGTAGTTCCCCAACTTCTGGAGACCAATGCTGTTGCCTTTGAGAAATTGTGCAGATAGCTATAGGAGAAATAACATTTTAAACAGTAAAGATAATCTGCTAAAATTAAAGTAATATTTTTCTGTAATTCAGTTATGCCTTTTGGTTATGTTGCTAATTATATATTTAGAATAATTTATTTTGTAAGCTGAAAATGAAATTATTTTTGCAGAGTTGTGGCAAATTATTATGGCTAGTGTGTCATGCAATCTATTTTTATAAAGGAAGCCATAAACATTTAGATTTTGAAAATGGTGATTATTCTTAAAAATGGAATCTAATTATTGTTCCCATTTTCAACAACCTTCCTTATTTTTTTTAAAAAAATGAAATATTTTTACATTTTATATCTTTTAATAAAATATGCCAGTTTGAAAAGCTATTATCAGACTTCTCCTGAATTTTGGTTACTATGGTCTTACAATGTCTCCTCATACGAAATCTTAGAACGTGTTTGCATCTGTGTGCAGTGTAATTTTAGTCCTATTGGATGCAAAAATATTGCCAAGTTCCACCAAGGATTTTTGCAAAGCATAGTGGAAAGATGAAGCAAGCAAATAATATTTTTAATCTCATTTTGGGTGCTTTAAAGATAGGCCCCCAAATACTGAATTATTATTTTTTTACATTTTTTTGAAACAGAAAATTGCATCCAAAGTAACTTATGAATGAACATATACGAAAATATCATAGACTGGTGATAGGTAAGATAGGTGAATTTATTCTTACTTGTAATCTGAAGCAATATCCCCACCAAAATTACATTTATGGGTTCATTAAATAGTTTATTTTCCACAACACAGTGCTCTTGCACAGATGCAATGCCTCCACTAATTTTAATAGAATTGGGAAAGAAAGAACCAGGGTCAGAAGAAGAATGAGCAATGAAAATTATGAAGGTACAATAATACACTTTAATACAATACATAGTTTAGTTAAGAGTTTAAGGATCAGTAACATCATATATTCAATCTTTAAGTTTACAAGGCCAGAAAGAAAATGGCAAGACTGATTAGCATCTCCCTCCAGTATTCTAGCTAAGTCAGCCTTGCAGAATTTTCTGGCCAGGAGGTGAATCAGCTTAAAATAGACAAGGAAAGTCTAGAAAGAAAAGAGTAGATTAGCTTACAAAAAAATCTTTTCTTATCATTCTACAGAGATTTTTAGACTTACTTGTGAAATCATTGCTAAGTATGCACGGCGTTCATCATTGGTTTTGTTGTAAGCCTAAGTTTCAAAAGAACAAATAAGTG
>JANHFO010003307.1:10091-20632 GCA_032468095.1 Pareas carinatus
TAATTGAAATTCCACATATTGTAAGCTATTGTTTTGTACGTTATTGACCAATAAAAACTTTTTCTATTAAAAAAAAAGATAATGTTCTATTGTATCTGTACATTAAGAACAATTATTATTAAAAAATTATAAAGATTACTGTCTTCCCCCCACCACCACTTCTAAGAGAATAATCTTAATTTGTACACTGGTTTGTGACATCACCATCAGAGATGTAGTGATACCAGTATCTTAATTGTGTAAAATTGTGAAAAGTTTTCTAGCCTTTTCTTCTTTTCTTTGAAAATCCCCATGTTCATATATCACTTCTGCTAATGTTAATGTGATTAGTAATGCTATATTATATCTGTGATATGGCTTCATAAATTCTAACAAACGGGAGCATTTGTAGTGGAGAAGGAAGCAGAAAGAAAGGAAAAGTTTGTACATTGCTTTGTAAACGATGACCTGACTGAATTTACCTAAAAAGAATTTTTATTTTCATTTTTTCTCAAAAAAATAGTACATTGTTTTTGTTTTTTCAAATAAACAAAACATTTTTGTTTTGCAGTGGGAATAGCCTTGGTTTATGTATCACAGTAGCTTCAGATTCCATTTTGAAAGTCTTTTCGGTGAGCTAAATAAATTTATTTTTGTTTTCATACACAGACTATGTTATTGTACTGTCCCAGTTCAATAGATTTACAAACATTAATTGACTGGAGCTCTTCTCCTATCAGCCACCAATTTGATGTCATCAGTCCATCACATATATGGATATTTGCACATGTGTCTCAGGGTCAGGACCCCTGGATTATTAGCCTTTCCAGTTTGATGAAACAGGAGAATCTTCCAAAGCACTGTCCTACCGCCGTGAGCTATGCTTGGATGTTTGCTTATACCAGACTCCAGCTGTTGTCGCCCCAGGTTGACATAAAGTAAGTCACTCTTTAATGTAATGGTAATGAAGTGCTTTCATGCATATGGGGAAAAATGAACAGGCCGAAAAAATGGCTTATATTTTAATTCAGTGAAAAATATAGGATTGGCTTTTCAAAAAAAAAAAATGTGGAATGCTAAAGTAAAATTATTTTTGCAGTGCTACCAATTCATCTTTTAAGATTGTTTTTATATACATAGCTGAATTTAAATTATTAACTTTATCACTGAATGCAATACAGATAATCCTCATTTAGCAACCAGAATTGGGACCAGTCACTTGGTTGTTAGGTGAAGTGGTCACTAAGTGAAACAGCCACTGTGCTTTAGCCTTCCATTGTTTTTCAGACCTGCAAAGGTCATAAATATGACTGGCCATAAAGATAGTTTCCATCACCACCTTAACTGCAAACAGGTACCAGGCAACTTTTATTGCTGGCTGTGAACCGCCCTGAGTCCATTGCATGGAAAAGGGCGGTATATAAATCAAATAAATCATAATAATAATAATATGTTAGAATTGTCACAGGATTCAAAGAAACTGTGATAAGCCACTTGCATTGTTCCCTTGCAATAGAAACAATATTGTGGGCATGCAAAGATTTCACTTGAAACCTTCTCACAGGTCGTCCTCAACTTACAGGTCGTCCTCAACGGTCACATTTAGTGACCGTTCAAAGTTACAATGCCATTGAAAAAAGTGACCTATGACTGGCACAGCATCTCCAAAGTCATGTGATCAAAATTCAGATGCTTGGCAAGTGGTTCCTATTTATTCTGGTTGCAGTGTCCCGGCATCATGTGATCAGCTTTCATGACCTTCCGACTAGCAAAGTCAGTGACGAAGCCAGATTCACTTAACAACCATGTGACTAACCTAACAAATGTCATGATTCACCTAAAAACTGTGGCAAGAAAAATGGTAAAATGGGACAAACTCACTTTACAAATGTTTCACTCAGCCACATAAATTTTGGACTCAATTGTGGTCACCTCGTTTTTCTCATTTAACCTTAAATATTCGATTCATTAAAAAAATCTTCTCCTTTGAACTTTTCATTCCCCCCCCCTTTTCTTAACAGCAGCCCTGTCAATGCCAAGAAAGTAAATACTGCCATCAGCAGTGATTCCTACATTGGACTCTGGAGAAACTATCTGATTCTTTGTTGTAGTGCAACAATGTCTACGCCCTCTTCTGCATCTACGGGTTCTGTCCGATGTTCCCCCCCTGAGACGCTGGCGTCCACTCCAGATAGCGGCTATGGCATTGATTCAAAAGTAGGTTCATCCTGTGCCTTGAAAGAGTTTATATTTCTGTTCTTCTTAAACAGTTTGGATTTCTTTTCTCCTTGTGGAGGTGTTAGGATAGTATACAATTATTGGGTTTCATTTTCTTGTTAAATTATTGGAGATAAAATTCAGAAACCCAATGTTGTTTCCCAAATCAAAAGATGTATTTGTCAGCATAGGAAAGATAGATCTACGGTGTTTTGAAGCCCAGTTGTTACTTTTCTTCATAGAAATTATTTATTATATACGGTGATTTTCTCTATAAAATGTTGTTTGAATTTTCTCTTATCTGAAAACCTTGGTTTTTTTTTCATACTTATTTCATCTTGTAAAATAAAAGCATCTCTATGTTTGGTTTTAAGCTCCTTCCATTTGATTGTCAATTAAGCTGTCAGTTTTGTTTATGGAGCCTCCAGCTCGTATTAGAAATGAATGAGTTACTGTTTGGATACACAAGCTCTCAAATAAGCTGACTTCTGCTGTTAGCGGCCAGCTAGGTATATTGCCCAGGGTTGGATCCCTGAGGGATTCTTCCCTGGAATGTAGCTTCTCAACAACCAACAGAAGGAACTGGTATTCCTTCAGTTTATATGACTTCCCTCGATTAGGGAGCATTTCAGAATTTCCCCACAAGATTCTTTGAAACAGCAAACAGTTTGCAAGAAGATTCAGGGGTGGTACCCTATTAAAGCTTGCATGCTGGTGCTGGGAGACAGGCTACAATCAATTCGTTGTTGAAGAATGCAGCTGTTTTGGAATTTATTTTTCAAACGGACAGTAAGGTCTGCCTTTCATTTCTTAAATCACCTTAAAACGGGAAAACATAGAGCAATTAGGATCAGTAAAATATATATATATGTTAGCTCATTTATGTAAAATGTTATGGAAAGAAGTATAGCTGGACACAAAAAATAAATAAAATACTATGTTTTTATTTTATAAATAAATACATTAAAAATAATTAAATAAATTGTTGGGTTTCAGGTGAAACTGAAGATTTTAGAAGAAATATTTCTTGAAATGTTTTATGACAGCATGATTCCATGTGCTTATTCATAAAATATGCATCATTTTTTTTTGCTTTAATTGATTAATATAGCAAAAGGAAAAACACATAGGTAAAGGTAAAAGCCCCCCCACACACACACACACATATGCGTACTAGTCGTGTCCGACTCTAGGGGCAGTGCTCATCTCCGTTTCTAAGCAGAAGAGCCAGTACTGTCCGAAGATGTCCCCGTGGTCGTGTGACTGGCATGACTGAATGCCTAAGACTCACGGAGCGCTGTTACCTTCCCACCGAAGTGGTCCCTATTCCCTATTTTTCTACTTGTATTTTTACATGCTTTTGAACTGATTGACAGAAGTTGGCGCAAGTAACGGGAGCTCACGCGGCACAAGGGATTCAAATTGCCGACTGTTTTAGCTGCTGAGCCACCGCTGAACCACAACACATAACAACATGTTTAGAGTGAAATAAAACAAATATTGGAAATACCAGATATGTTTGTAACATTCAAATAACATGTGAAGCCAAGTACAGAAACACTGTACGTGCACAGATGCTTTATAATTCTTCTCCCATGTCCTTAATTTCTTGAGCATTATTACTGGTCAACCTGAAACCAATCAGATTGTGATATTGTCAAGTTCGGTGTTATTTTTTTGTTTCCAGATAATTGGCGTTCCATCCCCTTCATCCTTGTTTAAGCACATTGTTCCAATGATGCGCTCTGAGAGTATGGAAATTACCGAATCTCTTGTACTGGGTCTTGGCAGAACTAGCCCAGGGGCTTTTAGGTAAATGTTTTAAAGTATCTATTTTTGCTGCTGTCTTGGAATAAAATAAAGGACAACCACCCCATCCTTTTGCAAAACTAATCATGTTTTGCTTGGTGCTAAATAGTATAAAAATAAATGCAAATAATAAAGTGAGTGGAAAAACCCCATAGTTAACAGAACTTTCTGGTGGCTGAGTCATATCACTTAGCAACACATCCTATCTCCTTTTGATCCCATCAAGTCATGATATTTCTTGTTCAAGAATTGCTCATTGTGAGAGTTTCTTCTCATACTGATAAAAATATTGGCAATTATAAAAGCAGCCAGCATATTAATAGTATCCACTTTTATAAAAGAGATATGTTTTCAATCCCTTTAATTCTAAAAATGGTAGAAAACAGTTTTTTCTTTCTGGAATTCCTATTAACCTTCCTTCTAGTGAAAAATACTAGGTCTGGCGTAGAAGAAGAAGGAAGTCAAACATTTGTCCTCTAAGGGAACAGGCTCTGCTTGTGGCCCCAAATCTAGAGTAGGAAGCGTCTGGTTTTTTCCATAAAGTCTGTTCAATTTCTAACCCCTGATGGGTTGCTCCAGGCTTTGTGTGATAAATTGCCAAGCTGGGTGGAGCAAGAGGTGTCTTTCAGGAAGTGGGTCTTAAGGAGCTGGAAAACTAAAGGCAAGCAGTATGCATCACAAAATCCCACCACTTTGCCAGTGGATGATCATTCGAAGAGCTGCTAACAAAATGCTGGAATCTCAGTTTTTAAAGTTATTATTTAAATATTCTTCTGCCATTTAAATATTCTTCTGCCATCTATTTCTTATAAAAATTGGAAAAATCATATACTTTGTGGGGAAATCAAATATGTTCTGTTGGCAGAGATTCATAATGCCTGTTTTATACTATTCTTAGTAAATTCCACAGCTGAACTTAAAACTTTATTTTTCTATGGTTTTCATAGGTGTGTGTGTGTGTGTGAGAGAGAGAGAGGTTGATATCTAAATATTTATGCTTGTAATATTTAGAAATGCGATTATTGAATTTAAAGTATTACCAAACTGATCTGTAATTATTACACAGGGAATTAATAGAAGAGTTGCATCCTATCATTAAAGAAGCACTTGAAAGAAGGCCAGAGGTAATGAATATTTTTGAAACTTGTGTTGAGTATCCAGTAATTTCTGCATTTCCAATTTAAATATTAAATAGAAGCCTTAAAACCTGTGACACATCAGATTTTACACCATGGCCTTTCAAGTAGCAGCATCTTTGAAAAGCTCCTGGTTGGGAAAGAGGGTATCTAGCAGGTATCAGCAGCTGAGTGGCTTTCTTTGGGGATTGCAGGATAAAAAGGATTGTGCCTACTCCTCACTTTGGTGGAAGACCTGCAGGAATGCCAAGCCTAGGTTTGGAAGCTGAATGAACCAGTGGCCCCCAACCTTTTGGGCACCAGGAACCGGTGCCATAGAGAAAGGTTTATCCACGGACCGGAGGGGGCGTGGTTTTGTGTGCTGCCTGCAAATGGGTCTTGGCTTGTTTGCATGGCCTGGTTGCTGGCATGCTGTGGACTGGTGCTGGTCCACAGATGGGGGGGGGCGGGGTTGGGGACACCTGGAATAAACCACCTGGAAATCAATGATAGCATTATTACCAAGGAAATAGAATGTATATGCCCATGGGATCAACAGGAGAGCAGCTTAACTCAATAACATGCAGGACTGGTATGCCCAAGAAAAAGACAAAGGCCTCAACTTTATTGACCCAGATCTAGTTGTGATTTGGTAGGCTTTAGTTTATCACAGAAGGCTGGTGGTGTTGCCCAGTATAGATTTCCACCTTTTTGTTTCAACCTCATGGCCTTAACTATGCTCAGAATTACATGATGGGTAATTTTGCACATTTTGTGATTTCTTTTTTACTCTTTAAGAGCCGTACATAAATCCAATATATTTTGACCTGTGAGAATTAATGTTATAAATATAAATAAATTTTCACATTTATGTTGTCCAATAAAACAATTACACAATCCTTGTTTCAATGATACGATTAAATGTATTGTCCTAAAAGAAGACTTTTTCCGCATCCAGTTGAATTGCATAGGATTTATATTTCCTTTACTATTTATTTTGCTAATGTATTTTAAATGTGGCCTTTATCTTGTTAAAGGTTACTTGCATTAAGTAATAATCTAGCATCACACACACACACACACACATACATATATATACATTCATATACATATACATGTCTAATATTGTTCTACTGATAAAGGGGGCTATTTGTAACTCAGAGTTGAAGAGCTGTCCTTGGTGCTTTCCAAGTAATTGTTTTCTTGCAACATTTCATTACTCAAACTAGGTAACCTCATCAGTACCAATGATATATCACCTAGTTTGTGTAATGAAACATCTACAAGAAAACAACTAAGCTCAGAGAGCACCAAGGACCTCTAATATTGATCTGACAGAAAATAGCACATTTATGATTTAGCTTTTGAAATTCCCATTTTTGCAAAAATGCCAAATTTCCAAAATAAAGCATCATGTTGTTTATCCTTACAAACAAAATGGAATTTAAATGTCCAAACTGGCATGTTATTGTGCTGACGTCTCAAATATCAATAGAGTTTTTTCACGCTGTCCTCTTTATCTTCTTTAACAGAATATGAAACGACGTAGGCGTCGAGATATATTACGTGTACAACTTGTACGAATATTTGAACTGCTAGCAGATGCCGGTGTCATTAGTCACAGGTAAGCCAGCGATTTTTATCCGGCCATAGACCAGCAAAAACACAGGTAAGCATATTATCTAAGAATGGTCTGCGGAATACTGCCTTAAATGCTATGCTGATGTGCTGAAGAGGATCATAGGACACTATTATTTATTTGATTTATATCTCTCCTTTCTTTCAAGGCAATGTGCACAATATTCCTCCTTCCTGTTTTCTCCCTACAAATTCTTCCAATGATATAGGTTGGACTGAGACACACTGATTGACTCAGTATCATCCAATAAGCTAAGGGTGATTTCCCTGATGTTAGACCATTTAATCATAATGACTTTCATTGGTATGCACATTCTCTATATTTGAATTATATATCAGAGTTACAGATCACAAACTATGGAGTAGTTCCTCTGATTTCAGTGTTTCTCAACCTTGGCCACTGGAAGAAGTGTGGATAATTCTGTGAATTTAAGTCATCTTAAAGTGCTCAAGGTTTTCTCAACCATAAGAGATTAGATTAATTCATCTAACATTGCTACAGTGGCTCATATCAGAAACATTATGGAGACTCATTTAGTTTGAGAGTTTGAGATGTGTTTGTCATCAAAATTCCTCCCTATCTATTGCTGCTGTTTGTTCCTACAGCAATTGCTGTCTTCTCATAGGCATTTAAATGTCAGGAATTGCTTGTGGATGTGAGATGAGACACTCATCAGCTCTGACTGCTGATGGTCCATTGCCCCCTTAAGTACTCCAAAGTGCAACCCCAGAAATCTTTATTGGGCTTTATTTTATAAGAAGTAAAGACAGGGCTTCCCACTATAAATAAACCCCAAGAAGCAACCACTATAAATAAGCCCAAGAAGCAACTTGGCTTCCATACAGATCCCTAGTTTCCATCCAGTAAGGCCATCTCAGGCAATATTTCATCCAGTGAATTCAACTGCTCTTCTGTTCTCCAGCAGATAGATGACCTCAAATCTGTTGGCATTTTGAATAGTGGGCTCCTTTCCTCATGACTAGTACTAGAAAGGAAGGGAGATAAATGAACTCAAAATATTTCTCCTATTTAGAAAATCCATAAAATGTTAGTGACAATATTAGTTAATTTATTGGTTAATAGTTGTTTTGGCTAAATCTAACAAAGGCAGAACGCAGGTCTGGATTTTGGACATTTCTTTCCCTACAAAAAGAAATTAGAACACAATTATCTTCACCAAAGCAAGATATCCATATTTTGAACCATATACTAAAGCAGGTTTGGACATCTTTCCATAGTACTAAGGGGAGGTTACAATATCCAGGTTTAACAATATCGTAAGGGTGCACAAAATGTTCAAACTCAGAAGAGCCACACTGGACTTGACTCAGACTTAAAACAGACCTTCTTAGAGACGTTCTTCGCCAGAAATACTTCTAGTATATAGCTGAAACAGTAGCCAATACTTCAAAAAGATTAGAAGAGGCATTTTGAATTTAAAATGGGTATTGCAACTGAAACATTTTTGCTGTACTATTATAAAATTACCGCTGATATACTGTATTCAGGATTCCGTGATATTCATATTTTTGACCATACTAATATTTTTCTTCTCAAATCTGCCTATAGTTTGCAGTAATTAGGTTGTTTTTTTACAAGTCTATATTCAAATGCTTGTGCTTTTCTTTATATAGTGCAAGCGGTGGCCTTGATAATGAAACACATTCCCTAAACAATGCTTTATTGGAGTATGTGGATCTTACCAGACAACTTCTGGAAGCAGAAAATGAAAAGGACTCTGACACACTGAAGGATATCCGATGCCATTTTAGTGCCTTAGTGGCAAATATTATTCAGAACGTTCCAGGTATTCACAACATTTCCCCCTCCTAATTGTTTGGTTTATATTTCAAGCTCAGCAAATCTCACGTGGAAATGTTTTATTCTTGTTTACTTGAAAACTGTTCGTTGATGGGTCTTATTTTAAAATCGTCTTAATTCCAGACACCTCTCCCTTCCCTCGGAAGGAAGCAACAGCAAACCAATTCTGAAAAATCTTACCAAGAAAGCTGCAGGGAATTGTGCGCATACATGCACAATTTGTATGCACACATACAAATCCAGTTTAACTTTTTTTACAGATTGAGGAAATAATAATAAGTAATCACTTCATGTGTTTTGTCATTTATACTAATAATATAATCCACAATCAGGTCTCCAGTCTGAAGTAGCCAGAACCCATACTTGACAGAAGGAAACCCCCTGCTCCCAAACCAGTTTTTTAGGGGATGGAGTCCTTCCCAGTTGTTTTGCAACATTTTTTTTTGCAAATCTACTCTTCTTAGTAGATTTTGCACCCTGACCTGTTGACCTGGATGCTCACTTTTATTGTCCTCCCCCAGTGGTGCCCTTTTACCTATGAGGGTTACCAAGATTAACCTGATTACAGCTCAGGGTAATATTACAGAAGCGGAGGAGAGAGATGACTTTTATTGCACTCACATGGACTTGCTGAAGAAAATCTCAATATTTGGCTTGTTCATTTTTTAACTCAGGGGTCTCCAAATGAACCACGGAAATAACCAGCAAGCACAGAACCATCCTCTCTCTCTCCCGCCCCCACCAGTTCACAAAACCAGAAACGTTGGGGAACTCTATAAGGGGGAGTATAATCTCTTTGATGCTTTCATTTCATTTTATTTGTTGCAAAATCTCTCCTCTGTTATTTCCCCCCATTGTGCAGTGCATCAGCGAAGGAGTGTCTTTCCACAGCAGAGCCTCCGTCACAGTCTGTTTATGTTGTTCAGTCACTGGGCAGGACCTTTCAGCATCATGTTTACTCCTTTGGATCGATACAGTGATAGAAATATGCAAATAAATAGGCACCAGTACTGTGCACTAAAGGTAATGAGCTGCCATGTGCTTGGCCTTTATGGTAGAATTTTATTATATCATTACCTATGATGATACAAGTTGCCTGCAATGATCGTAACTCTTTTGTAGTGGTTGCCAAATAATTGGACAGTAATTGCACAAAATAGAATCTTTTTCCTGCTCCAGATAATTACAATCTTTGGTAAATAGCATAAAGGCATGCAACAAAAGAATGTTCCCTTTTCTTAGTTCCCGAGGAATGAAATAATAAATACGTACAAATATATTTTGGTATAAATATGATACATCATTATACAGCCTATAATTTTTTTAATAAATATGATATTTTTAAAAGTGTATATAATATATCGAACCGACATAATTTTTTTAAATTTAAATAGAAACACGGTCCAGTTTGTCTGATATTTTCATCCATTTTTTTAAGGCGATGTCTGCAGTGCTTTGTTGTGGTCCAGTTGCAGACAATGTAGGACTTTCACCAGATGGCTATCTATACAAGTGGCTGGATAACATTTTGGATTCTCAGGATAAGAAGGTATTGTGTACAATATTGAGGACTTGAAATCTCTGTTCGAGGTCAGATAATCAGGGTTAAATGTAGAGAAACTGAGAAAAAGGTAGCTCCCTATACACTAACAATAATTAAAATGACATCTCATCCTAATAGGATGAGAATCAGTCTCTTTGGTTTGGATTTTTCTTTTTTTAATGTAATTACTGAGTTTGGGAAGGACATAGATTATTTAGCCTGTCTCAAGGGTGGAGCATCTTTTTTGATCTACAAGCTGCACGTCTCCTCTGCCAGGAGGTAGGAAGTAGACATTGGTGACCTGATGTATTCAGAGAAGACAAGACCCACATTTTGATATTTATTTATTAAATTTGTTTGACAATCATCTCATCGCAAGGCAACTCTTACAAGGTTAAAAGCAACAAAACTATATAAA
>JANHFO010003307.1:82280-92485 GCA_032468095.1 Pareas carinatus
GGGAGGGGCGGAGGGAGATGGAGGAGCTGGCACAGGGGGAGAGAGAGAAGGAGAGAAAGGGGGAGGGGAGGGTGAAAGACGGTGAAAGAGAGGAGGAAGAAAGAAGGGGAGGGGAGGATGAAAGAAGAAATAGACAGGAGGAAGGATGCAGAATTTTTTTAAAAAACTGTTGCAGAGCACGGGTACAAAAAGCTAGTTTAAAATAGAGATGACCAATCTGGATCTTGATAAGAGCAGTGACTAATAACTTCATTTCTGTGTTCTCAGGTGTATTTGGCCCAATGACATATTTGGCGATTCCGAAGAAGATCCGATTCAAACCCTCTTGCACATATTTTTCCGTCACCAGACCCTTGGCCAGACTGGCAGTTTTGCAATATTTGGCTCAAAACAAGATATATCAGAAGCCAGCTCAAAATTAATGGAACTAAATTTAGAGATTCGGGAATCCCTGCACATGGTGCAGTCGTACCAGCTTCTTGCAAAACACACAGCTGTGAGAAATCTGAGTACAGGATTTTGAACCACTGTTCCTTTTATCAAGCACCTTTCATATCGAATGAAACTATTCTATTCCCCAGGGAAGAACTTTTCTAAAAACTAGTTGCATAATTTAGTAACCGTTCTCAAAACAGCTGACATCACCTTTAATGCTTTTTTTTACCTAGTATCTAATATGAACTTTTTTAAAAATTGCATTAGAGCAAAGGGCTAAAAGCAATGCCTATAAAAATGGCATTTTTTGTCATAAACAGAAAGTACACGGAGTTGCAATAATAGCCTCTTTAAAGCAGGTGAAATGAGGCTAAAACGAACACTTTTGGCTGAAGACCTGTGAAAGCTTTCTGGCTTTTAGGCAGTAAATAATCAAATAATGTTTAATTCATAATTTTGACAGTGTCACGAGGAATGTGCTGTATTATACCGGAATATAAAAGACTGCAAAATCCATTGATTATCAATATTGTATTTACAATTTATTCTATTTTTGCCTATAATGATAAAATCTGATGTGTGCAAATAGGAATGAATGGCTATCCAATCATATTTTGAGGATAGGGGTGTTTGATAAAAGTTTGAGCATGCCGGAAAAAAGCACTGCAAGATTATTTTTGGAAAAATATATATTTCTAGCTTTAATTCTTAGCCTGTAAATGTTCTGGAGTTTAATAATATTTAAAACTGGAATGATCCAGTTTTTTAAAAATAAATAAATAATATATCTCTAACTGGTTTGGAATGCTGCTCAGTTTTCCGATCAGTGCTTATAACAAATAACTGATAACTAACCAAAAAGTAGCTGCTTGCAGACACTTTTAAAAATGTATATTGAAGATGCCTATTGTCCCTCAGAACTCACTAGAAAAAAATAACTTATTTTATTCTGTACATATTCTAGAAATTGTATAGTGTAAAATCCAGCATTTTTGTATAAATGTTCAATGATGTTTTATTTGAGAATAGTGTTCAGAGCTGGGTCAGTGGGGTTGGGGTACAGAGATAGGACAGTGTTTATATCTGTTGTTCTGCAGAGTTCAAGAGAAAGGCATGCTTTTCATGATTTCTCTTTTAAGCAAAGACATTCGGGACTATGATAGGGAGAGAATGCAGCCTACAGGCCCCAAAAGTCCTGTAATTCCTTGGACAAGCATGCAGCATAAAAGTAACAGGATTCCACTCAAACCAAAACCTTTTAATGAAAAAAAAAAGAGTGGATGTAATTCCTCTATTCAAACACATCGAATCCCCAGTATTTTATGTAGGTCTCATGCGCTGTGCTTAAAAATAAAATAAAGTTTCCAGGGAGTAAAACACGCAAGAGTTAGAGCGGAGGGTTTTCGTTGGAGAAATCCATCCTGTTAAATATGTAGTTAAATTGAAGGCACTCTGCATTTACAGACTGCTGGACTGATAACGTACAATTTTGTTCCATTTCCAAACTCTGTTAACAAGATATAGCACATTTTTTTAATCCTGATAAAATCGAATTGCTTTGAAGGTTCTGTGGTACTTTAGGTTGCGTTCTTAATTATTTAATAACCCATTATAAGTATACATGTAGTTTTTAGTTGTATATTATAATTTTTACATCTTTTATCATTCTTTTGTGTGTGTGTGTGTGTGCTTTTTGTTTTTTAGGGGGGAACTTGTTCCAATAAAAATGTCAATCCGCTCTTTTGTGTACTTTCTCAAAGAATTTTGGGGTTGCAGTTTGGTGGAGAATACTTGATTACATTGTGTTTAGTGCCATACACTTAAAACCATCAAATGCTTCTTAACAGTCGAGTTGCATTTAAGAGACTTGCAGGTGCCTAGTGCAACAGAGTGTGGTGCTGAAGGACTTGAGTGCAGAGGGAAGCATATCCTAAACAATGGGGATTGGTGCTTCCAGAGCATCACACCATGTTTGACTTTTAGGAATTAACTTTCTTTAAAGCAGAATTATAATTTGAGGACCTAGCTGAATCATTCAGAATAACAAAGTTGTTATTTTTGATGTTTCCAGATTACTTTACATTTCATATCTCCCATATCCATTTAAAAATCCCCACCTGTGTGTGGAAAGACTTGGGTCCCGGGCCCAATGCTGAAAAGTGTGATTTAACTCACGATCCCTGTTTCCTATCTGAGACTTCTGTAAGCAATGTGAGAAACAGAATTTGTCTTGATTAATTAACAGAGTGGCATTGGCCACCTATGAATGTTAATTTCATTGTTCCTTAGATAATAATTTGTCCTCTTGGCAATTATCTTGCTGCTTGTTCAGAACAATGCAGAGTACTTTTATATCCACCCCACTCATACACCTTTAAATTTATTAAAAGTGTTATCATTTGGAGATGCACTTTCTTCATGACTATGACAAAATATCTCCTGAACATACAGACCATGTTGCAATGTTCCTTCTGGGACTGCAAACAATGCACACACACACATACGAGGTGTGATCATTAAATTCCAAGACTAGTCCCATAAATTGAAATAAAATTACCTGATTTAAATTTGGCTGCCATCCCCTTCAAAGTAGTCCTCTTGGGCAGCTGTACACCAATCCCAGCGCCTCTTCCATTTTTGGAAGGCCTCCCAGAAGCTGCATTCTTCAAGCCTGTCAAGCACCTTTTGTGATTCGCATTGGATGTCCTACATTGTGCCAAAACGGCGACCCTTCAGCTTCAATTTCATCTTTGAAAGCAGAAAGAAGTCACGGGGCCAAATCTGGTGAATATGGGCGATGAGGAACACCAACCATGTGGTTACGGGCGCAAAACGGGTGTGTTTTAAGAGCTCTGTGAGCTGGAGCATTGTCATGGAGCATACATTCAACATTCCATTGGTTTCGGTTGGCAATGTTTTATAAATGTGCGGATGAACGTGCTAACTAAAACATCTGTAACAGGATTCAATGATTAAGTAGCCCTTTGAAAGTAGCTTCTCACGGTCATTATACATCACTGCTGCGACACGCATGGCAATCACGTGATTCATTCCCCCACAGCGAGTACAGTCTCAGAATTTAATGATCGCACCTCATATATGTACTCCAAACAACACACACACACACAAATATATATATATACTCCAAACAATATTGTGGCCATAATAGCATATAGGTTTTCACAAACACTTGCTTAGGTACTACATAAAATGGCCTAAATTATACAATTTTTAACAATAAAAACATATATCTTGAGTGATTGCTTTCTAAAATTGAAGCAAATCTCTATTCCTGGTAAATGGTTACTTCTAATTGAGCAAACATGCACTCACTAGAAGGACAAGGGGAAAATAACTTATTTTAAGAGTCATTTTGGATGTAATGGTTAAGGCATCGGGCTAAAAACTGGGAGATATGTGAGTTCTAATCTTGCTTTAGGATAGCTGGCTGATCTTGGCCCAGCCACACACAGTCTTTAAGTTGTAGGAAGCAGGTAAGAGCAAATCACTTTGAAAACCTTGCCAAGAAAACTCTAGAGACTTGTTCTCGAGTAGTTGCTAACAATCAAGATTGACTTGGCTCAAAATCTGTGGTTTAAATCAAGTTCATTCGGCTCTAAAAAAATTTAGAAAGCCTACCCTATAGAGAAACAAAGTTGGAAAAGTGGTCACTATTATCTAACAATAATAACAAAAATTTCAGACAGACAAAATATAGATCAGCCAGAAATGAACTGTGAAAAAATCAACAATGAAAGAGTGGGTTTCATTTGCATTTGAATAGAATAGGGACCTTGGAGGTCTTCTAGTCTAACCCCCTGCTTAAGCAGGAGACTATATCAGGGGTCCCTAACCTTTTTTCGATTGGCACAGGGTGGGAGGGTGCATGCACGTGTGCGCGCCAACTATGTACATGCACACATGAATGGTGCACTACAATGGGACTGTGCACACAGCAACCTAGCTGCTAAGTTGCTGTGTGCACAGCCCCATTGTAGCGGCCCAGTTGTCGCTAGGTCCTAGCGGCAACTGGGCTTTTACAATGGGACTGTGTGCACAGCAACCTATCGGCAACAATGGGGCTATGTGCATGCATACTCATGCATGTGCGGCAGCCCACCACTAATTTAGCCCGGTTGCTGCTAGACCTTGGCCTCCATGTTGGGGGTCCCAGCCCTATACCATTTCATACAAGTGACTGTCCAGTCTGTTAAAAACCTCCAGTGATGGAACAACCACAACTTCTGGTGGCAACTTCTGTTCCACTGGTTAATTTATTTATTTATTTATTTTATTTTTAAATTTATATACTGCCCCTCTCCCGAAGGACTTAAAACCCAATTAAAAGAATTAAATTAATACTGGCTAAAAATTTCATATAACAGTTTAAAATTTAAAATTAAGACCAAGTTAAAATACAAAATATAGAGAATATAAAGGGGGGATCAGGACAGCCCGGCTTGGGAGAATAAAAAGGTTTTCAGAGCCCGACGGAAGACCAGGAGATCCGTGATGGTCCGAATCTCTGGGGAAAGTTCATTCCACAGGGCTGGGGCTGCCACAGAGAAGGCTCTCACCCTGGGGGTCGCCAGCCGGCATTGTTTGGCCGACGGCACCCTGAGGAGGCCCTCTCTGTGGGAGCGTGCTGGCCTGTGGGAGATACTGGCTGGTAAATTCTCCTCACATTTAGGAAGTTTCTCCTTAATTCCAGGTTGTTTCTCTCCTTGATTAGTTTCCATACACTGTTTCTTGTCCTGCCCTCCAGTGCTTTGGAGAATATGTTGACCCCCCCTCTTTCTTGTGGCAGCCCCGCAAATACTGAAAGACTGCTATCATCTCTCCCCGAGTCCTTCTTTTCATTAGACATACCCAATTCCTGCAACCGTTCTTCATATATTTTAAGTCTCCAGGCCTTTAATAATTTTAGTTGCTCTTCTCTGCACTTTCTCCAAAGTCCAAACATATTTTTTGTAGTGTGACAAACATAGTTGATTCATGCTTCGTGCGGGTTTTCTCAACCTTGGCACCTTTAATATATGGAATTCCAACTCCTCAAATTCTCCAGGCAGAATTGTGGGAGTGGATGTCCTCGTATGTTAAAAGTTGCCAAGGTTGTGAGACGTGCCGCTTTAGACAATGGAGACTTGCTCCCAACATTGGTAGCCAATCTGGGGTCTTGCAACCCTCTTACTTTGCCAAACAGAAGAGCAGTCTTTTCCGCCAAATTCCTTTGCGCCATCAGAACAGATCCAGAAGTGGATAAATAAATCACTTGCCCATCTAACAGTGATGCAGAAAAGCAGCTGTTCCCTAGAGCTGGTGGCATGCTGTTCCGTCACTATTCAGAGATTCAGCATAATGTAGGAGTGGAGCAACTGGCCTCCCTACAACCAAACTCCTCTACTTAAACTTTTTCTGCCTGAAAAGGGATCGAGGCTACCATTTTATTTAAGCCTCCAAGCCGTGGACAACTATACTCCAGTTCCCAGAGCCAGCAATAACTGGATTGTATCGTGTCAATTGATGTATACCTTAAGCTAGTGTTTATCAACCTTAAGCAACTTTAAGAGGCCTGGACCTCAATTCCCAGACAAGGCTGGCTGCAGAATTCTGGGAGTTGAAGTCCAGATCTCTTAAAATTGCTACGGTTGAAAAACACCGCCTTAGATAGACTTGATAGGAATCGGGCACTCCCATTACCCATTCCTTTCACATACGGCCATTGATGTTGTGTTTATTTTGCAGCTACCAAAAAAACCAGTGCAGTCCTAGGCTGCATCAACAGAGAGATAGCATCAAGATCAGGGAAGCCATAGTACTGCTTTATACTACACTAGTGAAGCCACATTTAGAATACTGCATCCTATTCTGGTCACCGTGATGCAAAAAAAAAAGATGCTGAAAGAGAGTACAGAGGTCACCAATTTGCAGTCCCTGATCCATTGAACAAGTGGGCTGTGCAGCTGAGGCCACATATACATATTTCAAAATGAGCTTAGTTCATATGTCATGCTCCTCCGTCTCCATGTTAATTCTTACAGGTGAATACACAGCAGACAGGTTTTGCAGCTTTACAAACTATCAAAAGGTAAAGCACCAATTTCCTTTATTGTTGTCCTGGCATGCTTTGGTGGGCATCTTCATCTCCCCAGAATCCTCTCGGGCAACTGCTAAGAGCTGATGACCGAATTGCCAGACCTCCATTAAGCCAGTACATGGCTGTCACTGTACCAAAGTAATTTTGTTCCTGGAATTGGAAATTCAGATTTCGGACAAAAAATGGTCAATTGAAGGCGCCACCAGATGCAGCGCCTGTTGCTTGCATGGAGTTCTCCCTGGCCATAAAACTTTGGAAAGTCCAAGCTCCGTTCCATTAGGACACAGAAGTCTCCGTTCCTCCTAGACAGTCCTGGTGGAACGTTTTGGTTGCTTTCTCAAAATCAAAAATGTTTCCTATTTCACTCATCCCCCAGACCCATCAATGGAATTGTCAAAGCAGCAGGCAGTTAATAGGTAGCTGGACTAGAAAAAGCAATGATACAGCACATCTTTGTACCTCCAACCTGATCTTTCTATCAGGGTTTCTCAATTTTGGCAACTTTAGGGCATGTGGACTTCTATCTCCTGGAATCCCAACCAGCCATGCTGCACATGGGAAATGCTGGGGAATACTGGAAGTTCAATTTCACACATCTTAAAACGTTGCCAATGTTGAGAAATGTTGCTTTACATACGCTAAGCATCATAAATTCTCTGCAGCTTTCCATAAAAATTGATCACTCACGCTGCAGAGCCATATTTTTTAAAAAAATATTTTCCAACCTCCAAATCAAGAAGCAAAGCTTGCTGATGGGAGATTGGCTGCATTCAAGCGAACCCTTTCCCCCTCTTAGTCTCTGATGGAACCCAAGAATTTCCAGAGATGGAAAAATCCTGATCAAAAGTCAGCAACCAGATTGCAGCCAGTGAAACTGGAAGACCACCTTCTATTGTGCTTAAAATTATTCCAGCACAGTCTGAATGCTACCTTCATGATTACAGCATTTCTTCAGTTCTTATAAACTGGTTAGTTTCTTCTTTTTGCCCTAGTATGGACTCCACAATCTTACAACTAGTCTGAACCACAGAAGACTTAAATCATACCCCGGAGCCTTATTAGTAACTAACAATGTCCTCCTCTTTGCTCACATTTAAATTGAGCATTGCTAGAAACTCCACCCGAATAGTTGTCAATTCCAAATCATCGAATGCTTACACAAACCATTATTCACAGAGTTTTGGACTGAAGGAATCAATGGTATTGTATGGAACTTTAATGACTTATTTAGTTCTGACATTCATAGAAGCTTTAAGGAAAGAGGGAAAAAAAGCAAAGTAGAAATAAGCCACAATTATAATCATGGTCACTTTATTAGAGATCTATACTCAAGAAAATAATGACATTACCAAATTGTCTCTGGACAAAGGAAATCTTAAGTTATTTCAAAACTTCATGATTACCTATTAAACACATTATTATGAAGTAATTTCTTTCATAGGTGTGCTGCTGAGATTATGTTCCCACTGAATCTACCCATATCCAAAATAATACCTGTGAACCTGGAGCCCAACCAATTATCTCATTTTACACAGCTGGACACAGCTGGAAATGCAGTGCTGCAATACAACTTTTGAATTCTGGCAATTTGTGCTTGCTTTTTCCTCCCTGTATGAGTTCTTTCAACAGTGTGGTTATCACAACTAAAGGTTTGCTTGCCTGCACTGGCAATTGTCACCGTGAAATATTATAAGTTGCAAATTTTGGCTGAGGTTGACTCACAGTGCACTCCTCTGTCTAGAGCTGCTTCTCCTATGAAGAAATTAAGACGGCTATTTCTTTCCCACATAACAAAAAAGACTGAACTTGCTTTGACTACTTCTTCCATACCAAAATAAAATTTAGTTTGTCAGAATAAATCAAGCAGATTCCCCTGCTCCTTAATGCAATTATAACAAATGAGGTAGACATTTAGTTCCATCCTGATTTACAGCTGCTTCATCTCAGCTTCATTGGCAGGCTTCTCACTCTGGCAGCCTCCCATTTCCAAATAAACAAAATTTCTGCTCGGTACAATTTGACAGTAAGGACTCTTCTCTATGCCCTTCTTTAAATAATATATTTGAAGCTAAAGGTACTATCACAAGAAAGCCTTTTGCCTTTGCATCTTCCACAAAGATCTTGACGGTGAGGTCTCTTGGGATCAACATGGCGCAGTTTCACTGGACAGCTACATCTGATCTGCTTGCAGCTCTGAAATTGACACACAAAAGCAATAGTGTAACTGAAGATAAAAACAACTTGGATCTGTACGTGAATTCAACCATAACAAAATTTTGACTAGGGAGAATACAATTGAGGTCAGTTTTTCTGTATTCATTTATGGTTGTCAGTGGAATGACCAAGGTTGCATATTATTATTATTATGGTTCATCACAAAGTCTGCCAGAGGTTCAGACTGGATTTGGCTTTTTTGTCTACCTATCGAGTCCTTACCAAGGACCTGGGATAGGCAGATGTGGATGTTTGATGGTGTTAGAGATACCGTCACAGGATGGAAACTGTTCCCAGTAAAGCTGCCTTTTGCAACTGACTGATGGTGAATTTGTCAACAACAATAATCATCATCACCATCACCATCACACAGTCTGTCAGACGTTCAAACTGGTATTATTATATTATTATTATTTATTATTATTACTCCAAGAAAAAGGTCTGATGATCTAAATCAATGTTCTTCAACCTCAGCTCCTTTATGATATATGGACGTCAACACCAAAATGCTGCTTGGGGAATTCTGGGAATTAACATCCGCACATCTGGAAGTTGCTGAGGCCAAGATACACTGATCTTGATGGTTATTACAAAGTTCAAAATTACAAAGTTCTCAGGTGGCCTAACAGGAGGGAAGTAGTAGAAAGAACAAACTGATATGGGAAAGAGGGCTAAACTATGTGAGTGCTTCCTACAGTTAAGAATTCCTACAAAGAAAAGACAAGATTTGAGGTGTTCTATTTATCTCAATTTTACTACGTAGGAAAGTTGTGAAGTATTCAATGATATGCTAATGCTCAAAATCCCCCTATTAAACTCTATATACTTTTCAGTAGTTTGATTCGTAATACCAGTCTAAAACACTTGGTTAACTGGGAATATATTAATGCATTCCTTCCCAATTCATTGGAAACCATTTCTATAAACTAGTATCACTTGAAATCAATACCAAAAATATTTTAAGAGTTCAGAATGAAACAATCTTCAACTGGGCCCCACCAAATGAGATATCAACACAAGTTTATCATATATGAGCATATACTTTGAGGGGGAAAATGTACTCTAGAGAGGAAAAAAATCGATACACCAAGTAAAAATTCTAACTTGAAAAACACTGTCCCATCATCCACAAACATGTCCAGAATCTATTTTACTTTATAGATCTCAGAACCCACCAATTAAGAGTCACCTGTCAATCCACTACTTGGTGGATTCAGTCAGCTGACTCTACCAATAAGTGCAGTGCTTGATAGAAATCAGCCAGTCTTGATTCATCTCTCAAAATTAAATAGCATAAAACCAGATTAATACCTGGGTGAGAGATTACTAGAGAATCTCAGGGCTTGATTGGGAATGAAATCCCAGAAAACAGAAGCAAACCAGTTCCATCTGCTTTCAAACCAACTAATGGAGCAATCAAAAGCTTAATTTTAGGGTAACTGAATTTTCTGTTAATCTG
>JANHFO010003307.1:121498-136043 GCA_032468095.1 Pareas carinatus
CTGTGGGAGCGGATGGGTCGGTGGGAGGTATCACTTGGTAGAATGTGGTCCTGCAAGTAACTAGGCCCTATGCCATGGATCGCTTTAAAGGTAGTTGCCAACATCTTGAAACACACCCAATAGACCACTGGCAGCCAGTGCAGCTCGCACAGGAGAGGTGTCACATGTATTCATTAAATCCCAGTTCACTTTTACAAGTGAATACCGAGACGATTGGCATACACTTCGTGTCTCTGTTTAAAGTGAACAAGACAATGAGACTTGAATTTCCTGGGCAGTTCAATCTCAGCCAATCCCTGTCCAGAGCACTTGCGCCCTCCCTGATCATTGGCCGATAGTCCCGGTTTCTCGCACCCAATGGCGCTGTATTTGTGTTCATTCAGTGTCTTCAGACACAACAACCCCTTCCCACTGTCTTTTGAATGTTTAACCCTGCTGGCCGGTGGACTCCTGATACCAGTGGCAGATCTTAGTGCGGGGTCCCCAGCCTCGTCTCTGCCCCATGTCCGCAGGGGTCTCGGGACTCTCCTGCTGCTGTTGCTGCCTCTTGCCGCAAGGAACTGGTGCCTCGCCGCTCGGCTTCTCAGGCGATAAGTCCCTGACCTCGCCTGGCTGCTCGGTTGTCCCCTGGGTTGAGGAAAAGTTTGCCCTGGACGGTCCCAGTTGCTCGTCGCCGCCATTCTCTGGTGGTTGATGGTCTCGACACCAAAATGCCAGGTATCGCCTCTGCGACGAGGGTGGCCTCCCGAACAACCTGATTCTGCACTGGCACTCCTCCTCCATCCACAGGGGATGGGGATCATCGGCCCACTCTACATCTGACCCCCCGCTGCCCTAGTCAGATGCTGGCTCGGGGAATGACACAACTCGACTGCCGGTGACCGGTGGTTCCCCCAGTGGGTCTCCCTCTCCTTGAGGCCCTGGTCCCCAGTGGTGTCGGTGCTGGTCAATGTAACAATCAACCTCGCAGCCATCCAATCATACTTCGTACGACACCCACCCAATCACCCGGATGATGCGGCTGAGTTGCCAGAGGGGTTGCTTCCTGAACGCTCGGCTCCATTCCTGGTCCGTGAAACTGAACCGTCTCACCGCCCTCCGTGGTGG
This sequence comes from Pareas carinatus, assembly GCA_032468095.1. NCBI lineage: Eukaryota > Metazoa > Chordata > Lepidosauria > Squamata > Pareidae > Pareas > Pareas carinatus. The sequence continues at coordinate 122,606 of JANHFO010003307.1, forward strand.
CCTCACTGGTCCCAGAGCTTCCTCAGGCCAGTCTGGCTGCAGCCTGTCCATGGCAGTAATGAGCCTCGTCCCCTACCTCCGGTGTTTTTCTGGTGGCTATGCAGGGCATGGTGTGCTGTGATAGGAGGAAGTCTTTCTATGCCAACCCCCTCCCCCTAGTTTTTTATTAAAACTTTTAGTCATGCAGACCATGACTTCCGCCTGTCCGTTTGAAGCCGGGTGGAACTGGGGGGTCATGATGTGCCGGTTCCCTTGCTGTGCCATGAATGTCCTGAATTGATGGCCCATGAATTGATGGCCCATGAATTGTGGCCCGTTGTCAGACACGATGGTATCTGGGAGGCCATGGGTGGCGAATAGTGTTCGCAGCTTCCTGATGGTCCTTGCCGCTGTGGAGTTCGGTACTTGAACTACTTCCAGCCACTTGGGGTGGCTGTCTGCTGTAAGGAAAAACATTTGGCTGTGAAAGGGGCCAGCATAGTCAATGTGGATCCTGGACCACAGTTTGTTTGTAGGGACCCACATTTGGGGTTCTGCTCTAGGCGGGTTGGGGCGGTGTTGCTGGCAAGGGTTGCAGGTTTTTACATGTTCTTCAATGTCTTGATCCAGGCCTGGTCACCAGATGTGAATTCTGGCCAGTGCTTTGGATCTCACAATTCCCGGATGCCCTGCATGCAGTACTTTGACTACTTGGGGTCGGAGGCATTCCAGAATTCCCTTGTGCGCCGAGAGTTCATCTTTCCTCGCGATGAACTGTTGAAACTCTGGGCCCCAGTCACTTCTCAATTGGCCAGTCTGCACTCCAGCGAGAACACAACTGAGGGTTGGGCCTGTGGTTTTCCTTTTTATGTTAATGGGCCTTTCCAGCATATCTTGGATTGATAGTATCCAATGTGCCGGTGCGGGGTCGGGTTCAACTCGGGGAAGGGGCAACCTGCTTAATCCGTCGGAATGGCACATTTTCTTGCCCGGTCTATGTTTCAGGAGGAATGTGTAAGCGGCCAGGAAAATCAACCATCAGAGCGTCCCTGGCGATATTATCAGGGGCATTTGCTTGTGGGTCATGAAAAGACCCAGTAGCAGTTTGTGGTCCATGTAGGTTATAAAATTCCTTCCATAGAAGTAGTCATGGAATTTTCTTATTCCCGCTACTACCACTAGAGCCTCCTTATCAATCTGGGCGTAGTTCCGTTCAGCTGACAAAAGCATTCGCAAGTAGTACGCGATGGGATACTGTGTTCTGCTTTTGTCCTCGTGGTTGAGGAATGCCCCTATGCTGTAGGGAGATGCGTCACATGCAATGCACATGGGTCTCATCTCGTCGAAGTGGACGAGGACCGATTTTGATGTCAGTAAGGCTCATGCTGCTTCAAAGCTCTGGGTGTGTTTGTTTGTCCACTCCCAGGTGGCTTTTTTATCGAGCAGCCTATGTAGCAGCTCTGCCACTGTCGCTTTGTGGTAGGAATGGATGATAAAAGTTTAGGAGCCCCAGGAATGCCTGTAGTTGCTCTTTGGATGTGGGAATGGGCACCTTTTTTATGGCATCTAGTTTTTTATCGGACGGGTATATCTCATTTGCATCGATACAGAACCCCAAGAATTCCATTGACATCATCCCAATTTGGCATTTCTCTTCTTTTAGTCTAAGGCTCGCCTTCCTGAATCTTTGTAATACTGCTCTCAATCGCTGTGCCAGGGATTCCTCTGACTTTCCAGCAATGAGGACATCATCGAAATAAGGGCATACTCCTGGTATGCCTTTAAGGGTTGTTTCCATTAACCCTTGGAAGAGCCCTGGTGCTACGCTTACTCTGAATTGGAGTCGCTTTACCTTGAAAACACCCCGGTGTGTAACTATAGTCTGCGCCTCAGCAGTCACCTTGTCTACCAGCAGTTGCTGATATGCCTGTGCTAAGTCCAATTTGCAGAACAGATTTCCCCCTTCCAGTGATGCTAGGATGTGGCCAATTATTGGGACTGGGTAAGCATGTTGCCGGAGTGCCTTGTTAATTGTGCATTTATATTCAGCACATATTCTGACTTCTTCGTTATTCTTAAGGGGAGTCATGATTGGGGTTTCCCAGGGGCTCCTGTCTACTTACTCTAAGATTCCTTACTTCACTAATTTGTCCAGTTGGGCATCAATCTTAGGTTTGAGCCGAATTGGTGTTATGGTGGGGTCTCGGTGGAATGTGATTGGCTTTCCCATGAATTCTTCTAGTTTGTTCTCAAACACGTCCCCGAACTCCCTGCATACGGTAGACAAAGGGCTTTCTGTCACGAGGTTTATTCTTCTGATTTCTATGTCTAGGGTGTTGAACCAATTAAGCCCTATTAGGCTCACTCTATTGCCCTGAGCTACCAAGACTGGTAGGTGGCCCCTGAACCTTTTGTATTGTACGAGGAGCGTTGCCTCCTCATAAACTCGTATCTCGTTTTGTTGGAAATCCTTAAGCAGGACTCCCGCTGGCTTGAGCTTTATCTGTCTCCCCCCAGCTGAGCAGATGTGCTTGAAGGTCTGTATGGAGATTACTGAGAGGGATGAATCCATGTCGAGCTCCATATTGCATTGAACTCCTTGTAATCAAACCCTCAGTCACAGCTTCTCTTTGAAGGGTGGTTGTGCTTCACCCCCATTTTGTGGGTGTGTGGACGAGTAGTTACTTATTTGGTGTGACTGTGGGGCCCTTGTTTCACGGCTTACCTCGGCCGGTGGGGTCGCATCCTGCCTCATTGATCTGCATACTGAGGCGATGTGTCCCTTTTTTCCACACGCCCTGCAGTCGGCCGTGTGGAACCTGCAGTTGGCTCTCGTGTGGGGTCCTCCACACCCTGGGCAAGGAGACAGCTTCCCGGTTTTAGGTGTGGGTCATTGGCAGGTCCCCTGGATCTGGTCAACTTCCTCAGTGTTGTCGTTGCTGTCGTCGCCTTCCACTTCGTTATGTTCGGGCGCTGTTTGGTGGACTGTTGTGGCGGCCACTTCTGGCGAAGTCGCTCTCACGATGCAGACAGCTCCTCCAGCGGCTTTGTGAGACATGATCTCTTTTAATGCATCAGTGAAGGAGATGTCGCCCTTTGTAAATAGAATCTGCTGGATCAATTGATCCCTGAGTCCACAAGCTAACCGGTCTCTCAGCTGCTCTTCCAAGTATGAGAATGTGCATGGTTTTGCTGCGCGTCTCAGTGCAGTGACAAACTCTGAGGTGGATTCACCCGCTCGTTGGTCCCTCTTGACGAATGTGTGCCGCTACGCAGTCACCGAGACTACTGGGATGAAGTGCTCGTCCAGCTTCTGCTTCAAATTCTTGTAGGTGATTGTGTCTATTGGCATGGGTTCAAACAAGTTTTTGGCAATGTTGAAAATGATAGGCCTGCTCACACAGAGGAGGGTTGCCACTTTCATGCCGTCATCCTTAATTTGATTAGCCTAATTTATTTATTTATGTATTTATGTATTTATGTATTTATGTATTTATGTATTTATGTATTTATGTATTTATTTATTTATTTATTTATTTATTTAGATTTATATACCGCCCTTCTCCCGAAGGACTCAGGGCAGTATACAGAAAACATAAAAATTTAACATTGAACTTTAACAATATTTACAAAATATGGGATACTGATACATTATTTTCTATAGAAAGACAAATTTTCTTAGCTAAATTCTATATGTGAAATCTATTCTGTTTTATACTTGTATACAATACAGAGCAATGATAACAATTAAACGTAGGCGTGTATCCAGTTTCCTTTTGGTATAATGTGACTTCTTACTCAACTGGGCTGCTGTTTCCAAGATCTTCTACCATGTCTTGAATCAAAGTTCCAATCATTAAGAGCTAGCAAAATACAAATCATCCTTGTTCGGATGAATGGAAACATAATGTAGAACAGTGGTTCCCAAATTGTGACTTGTGGTCCACTAGTACTGTACTGATAAATCAAATTAAATTAATTTCAATTTTAAATTATTGCAGTTGGCCTCCTAATATTCCATAGATTTGGCAGTCTCAAAAACTTAGGGCCTGAAAAGAAATAATTTGTATTTAACATTGGGGTCTTATGGATCCTGCCTGGAGAGGGACACGTGCCATAGTAGCCACACGCAACATTGCTAACTTTTGGGTTATATGGGTCTCAAAGGTTTTTGATGGGGATGTGATCATCCACATACATCAGGAAGATTGAAAACTGCTTCCTAGAACATATGCCAACATAGGTTGGAAAGTACGTGCTTCTGAACTACATCTTTTCATTTAGCAGGTGCAATAATTTCAAGAAATCCATGATTGAGGAAGCAACAGTAATACAAGATCAAGGATTCAACCACGTCTGATGGCACTTCTTCCCTCACTAGTGATGATAATGGAGAAGAACAAGGATTTCTAGGGAAAATACATGTGGACCCGCTTATTGGGCATGTTAAGGATTCCTGAGCCCCAAACACAAAGGCTTTGTACGCCTGATCATAAAACATGAAAAGAATTAAGAAGAAAAGATTTTGGGCATCTTGCTTCTGCTTTATGGCTTTCTTTTTTCTCCTGATCACTTTCCAGGTACCAAAGATACTCGGGATGAAGCTGGGATGATATTCAGAAATGCCCCAAAGAGAGGAAGGAATAGCTATGTAATGTGAAGCTTTAGGAGAGAGAATCCCATGCCATTTCAACTTTGGGGTTCAGCCTGGTGTTACCGGTTTAATTATGTGCTTTCCCAATGCCCTCAAATCTCTGTTCCTTTCTACTGATGTCTCAGTACTGCTAAGTTTTCACCAGTAAAAAGACAATATTAAGGTAGTCCTTAATTTATAACCATTCATTTAGTGATGGTTTGAAGTCATTGAAAAAAGTGACTTATGACTGTTTTTCACACTTATGGACTGTTGCAGCATCCCCATCGTCATGTGATCAAAATGTGAATGCTTGACAACTGGTTCATATTTATGATGGTTACATTGTGATCACTTTTTGGGATCTTCTGACAAGCAAAGTCAATGGGGAAGCCAGATTCACGTAACAACCGTGTTACTAACTTAAGAACTGCAGTGATTCACCTAACAACTGTGGCAAAGAAGGTCATAAAAGGGGACAAAATTCACTTAACAGCTGTCTCTCTTGGCAACAGAAATTTTGGACTCAGTTGTGGTCGTATGTTGAGGAATACCTGTATGCGCAAACAGCAGAAAATACAGGTCAAGTCATTTTCCTCGAGTAAAAACATGCTCATTCTCATTATTCTGGTTCTGCTATCATGAATTATTCTCATAATGTCACAGCTTGGTTCCTCTTGCAAGGCTTTGACCTGATGGAGTTAAAAAAGGAGAAGCCACATTAGAGGGTCAGAATTCCCTCTTAATGGATCCTGTACATTTTTTCATGGGTAGTAGAATGGCATTAAATTTATGATCTGCTGTTTGTAGGCTTGAATCCAGATGAGACGAGGATAGCAGGCATCCTAGCTTCTGTGTTAGTACCTTCAGTCCTCTACAAATGTTACACCAAGGGTAGGGAAGCTGAAGAAGACATCTGGAAGGCAGACTGTGGTGTGCTGACAAGGAAAATTCCTAAAAGCTAGAAGGAAACAAGCCTAGAAGTTTTCGATTAAATCTACAGGTAGTTCTCAACCTTACAAACACAACTAAGCCCACAATTTCTGCTGTTAAGTGAGATATTTGTTGAGTGAGTTTTATGTAATTCCATGCCATTTTACGACGTTTCTTGCCACAGTTGTTAAGTGAATCACTGCAGTTGATACGTTGGTAACACAATTGTTACGTGAATCTGGCTTCCTCGTTGCGATGGTTGTCAGAAGGTCTCAAAAGGGGATCACATGACCTCGGGGCACGGGAACTGTCACATGGCCGTGAACCAGTTGGCGAGCATCGGAATTTTGATCACATGGTCACGGGGATGCGACAAAGATGGCAACTGTGAAAAACTGGTCATCCATCACTTTTTTCAGGACTTGTAACTTTGAACAGTCAGTCAATGAACTCTTCAAAGTCAAAGATTACCTGTGTTTTTCTTTTAAGTTTAGTGGTTGGCTGTTTATAGTTTTTATAGCCTGCTCCACTCAAAAGACTTACAATTGTAAGTGGAACAAAAGAACAAACAAAAAAAATACAAATACAAAAAAGCAAAACCCAGCAGTAATAAGAAATGAACCCTCTCCCAAAATGGATGGCATTAAAATTTGAGTAGAGTTCAGTAAAAAGCCGATTAAATAAAATTATTTTCCAGATTTTCTGGAAACCATGAGGAAGGAAGCTTCACAGACTAGACAGCAATAGTCTGATATGACTAATACATGAGTAGATTGTGAATAAGTTTACAATCTAGAAATAATACGCTGATCATAGCCTTGTTAGAAGAGAGAGTGTGTGTTGGGGGGGCGGGGTTTACATTTTTGAGTCAGTGATAAGTCCTGGTGATTGCCTGGACCGGTCCCTGTAGTTTTCTTGGCAAAATTTCTGAAGTGGTTTGCCACTGTCTGCTTTCTAGGGCTAAGAGAGAGGGACTGGCCCAAGGTCACTCAGTTGGCTGTGTACCTAAACCAGGACCAGAATTCACCATCTCTCAGTTTCCAACCTAGTTATTTAATAGAGAGCCAGGATGGTGCAGTGGTTGAAAGCAGCACTGCAGGCTATTTCTGCTGACTGTCATCTGCCATTAGCCATCAAAAGTTCAGCAGTTCGATTCTGACCGGCTCAAGGTTGACTCAGCCTTCCATCCTTCGGAGGTCGGTAAAATGAGGACCCAGATTGTTGGGGGCAATAGGCTGACTGTGTAAACTGCTTAGAGAGTGCTGTAAAGCACTGTTAAGCGGTATGTAAGTCTAAATAAATAAATAAATAAATAATCTTTCCTCCACTGTTTTTCTCCTCTAACAAAATACTGCTTTCACTTGCTAAGGAACAAAGTTCCTCATGAATCAAAAAGTATCTTTATTGATTGATGAACCAGTGCTGGTTATGGAGAAAGAATCTTCAGAGGCTGGGACCCCATAACGAAGTGTGGTTTTTGTGGACAAAAAATTAGTATAAAATATATTGGGTATTAATCTGCAAAATAAAAGTTGTCTGAGGAAACCAAAATGAGTAAGTACTGATCTTTTTCCTGAGAGAATTCCAGGGAACTGGAAATAGATTTCTTCTGTTTTGCTGAAGATGAAAATGATGGTAAAATGATGCTAGCCAGTGTGGGATAAGTATTAACTCTTTGCTTCTGATTATGCAGATAAATTCATGGCAGTCCACTGAGGGGGGAGTTTGAATTATGTTCCAGTCAGGAAAGGTCTATGTCAGGACTATCCTGTTCATGTTTAGGAAAAGAAGATGCCGGTTTGTTTTACCGTGTACCCCTAAATGGCAGGAAATGATTGAGTTCCATTGCATTAAGCAGTGGAATAATGTTAAGTACAGTGGTACCTTGGTTCTCATCGATAATTGGTTCCGGGAGGCGTGGTGAGTACCAAATTTTCCCCATAAACGAATAATGTAGTGAGTCAGAAGGCAGCTAACATTAACAAATTCTAGCTTGTGCATTAAATACAAAACAAACGATGATTATTAGGACAACATTTGTGCATCAAATTGTGTTGAGTACTAAATTTGATAAATTTCAAAGCAGTAAGGAACCAAGGTACCACTGTAAGTAGTATTGAGTCTGTGCTAATTCAGGAATGCCAACAAAATTTTCAGGACATAGTGCAGAAAAGTGTGGGCAGGATTAAGCCAATACGGAGCAAAGAAACAACTATAAAATAGGAAAGCTAACCTGATTGCTCAACAGACCATCATTGAAGTAAACTACAGCTTACTGTTATGCCCTAGTAGAGCTGGCAGCTCTGAATTTGGCATAAAAATAAACACGCTTTTTCAATATAGATACCAAAACCTGTAAATGTTCCGACTGATATATGCATACTAATAAGATATACTGATATTTATATCAGTTTAGGTACATTGTTTCTATTTCCAACGTATATTTCAATATTAATATAGTGGACATGCAGTTTCTGAAAGCTTACTTGTGAAATGAAAAAGGTAAGTCTTAAACAGAAATCAAAGTAACCTGGTCAAATTAAGCTCGTGCAGAACGGCAGTTTGAAGGGGAAAAGCCGCTATAGTATGATAGTGCTTTGTAAAAGAAAATCCACTGAAACATAAAAATGTAGATCACAAACACTGAAATGCCTTCCATAGCAGGATTTCTATATACCAATCTTAAGAATACAGTAGGGGCAAACCACACACAAAGTTAAGCACAGACTGTACAATAACCTGCAAAAGTGATTCCTGCTAAGTTTGCATGTTCCTTCCAAATCTGAAAACCACGGTTCTACAATACATACAGTATGTATTTTATATCCCTATATTACAGGAGTGCCTGTAATTCGCCTGTCCCTCTAGACACATATTCTAACATACAAGGCAATTAATAATATTCTCTGAAAAGTCAAAGCTCTGTTTTTATAGCACATCTTCTAAATACGTTCTCATAGCCCAGGGCGACTCCTTAGCAAAATGGATGCAAAACAAAATCAACATGCTCAAACAATGACTACGCAATTAATCACATTATTGTGTTCAGCATATTGTGCTACTTTTAAGCTCTTTGCAGGCCTGTAGATGGTACATGCAAGCATAAAAGCACTGAAGATAAGAGAAAGTGAGTAAACCATGGCCCAAACATCTGCACACCTCTGCAGACATCTATGTACTGAGCATGGATATTGGTAGGGAAATCATGAATATGTTGAGTTTGATTATGTTGATCAGGGACACCAGTAAGACAGAGCTCCTAGCTGAAGAAAAATATATTTGGACAAACAACCTTGTGTAGTTCTTATGAGCTCAGAGGATAAAGGTCTGCAGAGATGACAAAGATGTTTGTGAAAATTAGCAACATTAAATGTTTAATTCTGCCCTTTAATCAGGTATGAAATGAGAATGACAGTACTTTTATCTGTTTAGGAGAATTCACACAGAGAACAATGCACTGTCTTTATCTTATTATTCCCAAGAGACAGTATTGAGGCATAACTGCAAAAAGAAAATTGCTTTTCAATGTTTTTTTGTATTATATTGAAGTTGTCACAGCTGCAAATTGCAGGAAAACCTGTAACACCATTTAAATCCTAGAAAGGATGCATGTATGGTAATAAATTAAATATGGACATTACACTTGCCGATGATATTAAATGCATAAAAATTACTAAAGTTCTGTGGGTAAACCCAGAAAAAGAAAGGAATATATATCAATAGCAAAAAAAAGTAACTTGGGACAAGAATGTGTATGTTTTGAATGGTGGGATAGAAAAATAATTTCATTCATTCAACAAATATTAGATCTGGCTAAATTAGCGATAGTCACACGAATCATCTAATCCCTTTACCATGAAACTGTAAACATGCAGCTACAATTTTCAGTCTTTTTTCAGAAGCTGCATTTACAGCATCACTGTAAAGATACTTACTGGCTGAGGACTGAGGTTGAATACGAGGTATTCCTCCGTTTGGCACTTGAAAGTTTGAGTCACTTCTACTGTTTTTCACAGACTCAACATGGATGTTAGATGTCCTGGACAGGTTTGGAAGACTACGCCTTAGTTTTTCTGCATTAAAGAAAGATAACAAGAACACCACAACATACACCATCTAATGCAGGAGAATACACTCTCCTACCACCCATAACAACCTGGAGTACAAAGGCCTTGAGGGAGGGGAAACAGCCAAGTACAGATCTTCAGAGCACATATTTTAGCTGTCAAGGAATATATTATCAATTGAAGCATTAACAAATAAATCTTTTATCTACATATTACATTTTATTATTTGTTACAAGGAGTCCTTGGTGCTCTCTGAGCTTGCATTTTTTCTTGCAAATGTTTCATGATCCAACTGGGTAACATCATCAGTGCTAGACCCCTCATTCCAACCCTGAGCTACAGATATTCTCCTTTATTAAAATTTGTTACTTTAAGAAAAACAGTCTAGTCTCTTGATCCACTCTCTCAAAAATGGTGAATGCCTATCCAATAGATGGCAACATTGATTTATTTAAAATCCAGTGTCTGCATAAAGTTATGTAGAACTAATTCTGAGTCAGAACTGTGACTCTAAAATAAATAAGGAACGAACTAGCAACATACAACTGGACAAAAAAAAGTTTTGTGAGAAGGGGATTAACAGTAATTTTCTCACACTCTAAAATTGCCCCAAATCGGTTTTGGATGATCAGATTTTATTTTATTTAATACTGTCTCAAACCTCACACATCCCTCCAGGGGTTTAGAGCAGATTTTACAGAATACAGAGAAGGATTCAGACATTCACAATCTGTTTTTCTGGTGGAACAGCTTTTACCAGCTGACACCATTGTACAGAATTCTATTTATTTCAAAAGCTAATGCTATACTTTTAAGAAAAAGTTATGGGAAACAGGTTAGACTAGCATTTTTCAGAAATCCTATAGTTATTTTATTTTATTTATTTATTTATTTACAAATTTATATACCGCTCTTCTCCCCAAAGGGACCCAGGGCGGTGTACAGCCAATAAAAACAGAAAAATATACAATTTACAAGAATTTTAAAAACAATTTAAAAGGAAATATTTAAAATGGCTGAGAAATTTAAAACAAGCCCAATATTAAAACCAATTTAAAACCGAATTTTAAGAATTAACATATAGGATAAAATTTTCGTGGGCGGAGGCATGAACTAGACCAAACCGGCCTGGTTAAAAAGATGTGTTATTACTGCACGGCGGAAAGCACGGAGGTCGGAAATAGTTCGAATCTCGAGGGAGGAGGTCATTCCAGAGGGTGGGTGCTGTCACAGAGAAGGCTCTCCCCCTGGGGGTCACCAGCTGTCATTGTCTGGCCGACGGCACCCTGAGGAGGCCCTCTCTGTGGGAGTGGACCAGTCGGTGGGAGGTATTGGCTGCTAGAGCGTGGTCCAGTAAATATCTGGGTCCTATGCCATGGAGCACTTTAAAGGTGGTCATCAACACCTTGAAACGCACCTGGAAACCCACCGGCAACCAGTGCAGCTCGCGCATGAGAGGGGACACATGGGCATTGCCCCGCGCCCCCAAAATTCCCCACGTGGCTGCATTCTGGACCAGTTGAAGCCTCCGGATGCGTCCCAGGGGGAGCCCCATGTAGAGAACATTGCAGTAGTCCAGGCGGGCAGTAACGAGGTCTTGAGTGACTGTGCACATGGCATCCCGATCCAGAAAGGGGCGCAACTGACAGACCAGGCGAACCTGGTAAAAGGCCCCTCTGGTGACATCTGCCACATGGTCCACCAGAGACAGCCGTGCATCCAGGAGGACGCCCAGATTGTGGACCCTTTCCGTGGGGGCCAATATTTTGCCCCCAATACTCAACAATGGAGTAAGCTGACTATGTCGAGACACCGGAATCCACAGCCACTCAGTCTTGGAGGGATTGAGTGTGAGCCTGTTGTGCCCCATCCAGATCTGCACGGCCTCTAGGCACTGGGACATCACTTCCACGGCATCGTTGGGGTGGCCCGGGGTGGAGATCTACAGCTGAGTATCATCAGCGTACTCATGGTACTCCACCTCAAAGCCACGGATGATCTCACCCAGCGACTTCACATAAATATTGAACAGGAGAAGCAAGCGAACCGACCCCTGTGGCATCCCACAAGTGAGGCACCACAGCGTCGATCATCATCATCATCATATTTATTTATTATACAACTAAAGGTAATCATCGCTTTACAATTGTAACTGAATCCAGCATTATGGTCGAAGGTTCTGCTGGTCATTAAGCAAATTATCAAATGACCGTGTCTGATTTTGTGGCCTTTTTTTTGGTGATCATTAAACAAACACCGTGCTTGTTAACACAACTCCTTGTCCTTTTCTTTCTTTTCTTTTTTTTTTGCAGGAGACCAGAAGTAAACAATGGTTTCTGGCAAAAATAAAAATGTTGTAAATCATGATCACAAGACCGTGGGATGCTTGTGTAAGAAGATCAGACGCCCCATTTCCCAACCCCTTCACCCCAAAATTCCAGGAGACCAGCTCAAAAGTCAGGGAAGAAGTGCAAAAGAACACAGCAGCAGCAGCAGCAGCAATAATTGAGTAGAGAGAAACCAGATAACAATTGGAAACCAATCAAAACCAATTGATAGGATTAAAACTAAGGAAGCAAATATTTAAATTTACATTTCCCAAGTCCCAAGGAAGATCACCGGTTTTATATAATCCTCGGAAGTCAGGAAGCACAAAGTAAATAATAAAAGACAAAGAAATGTAAACTAACGCTTGTGAAATGTAGCAGAAATGTATAAAAATCCATGTACCTGCTGACCTAATTTTGTCAGCTACCTCAGAGGCATTCGGCTGTTGACTGCTTCTGGTTAACGAAATAAAATGGAGATCTCCTCTCATGCAGCTGCTTCCAATTCATTTCTTCAGCATCTGTCTCCCAGCTTGGAACCGGACCGGATTTTTCTTCCAACACTTGTAAGGTCATATTATGGGAACTCTTTGAAGGGCACAGACTGTTTTTTCAAACACAAAGAATGATTTGGATTGGTGGAGAACGGACAGGGGGTGGTCTAAAGGGGGAAAGGGGGAATTTACTGAGGTTGCTTTCTGGGGGAACTTTTACAATTGGCTTTGCTTCTTCTGTGTCTATATGGATCCCTCAGTGGAAGTTATACACCTGATAAACTTACTTCCCAGGAGTTTCTTTTTCTGCACATGCTAATGGGCGGGTTGACAAAATGGCTGACAAGGCGGGCTGGTTGCCAAGCTCCCAAAATGCAACCACGTGACTGGGAGGCATTGGAACATCAAAACTGGGCCCTAAAATACCTTCAAATCTGGGGTCCATTGTAACTTCAAACGGTCGCTAAGAGACTGGCCGTAAGTCAAGGACTGCTTGTGTGAAAAAAAAATACCAGAGGCTGCTTTCGTTTGCCCCCCCCTTCTTCTGTGCCCTGCTGCTTGGTGAACCTTTGACTTCTGAACGCCAGGGTCTGAATGCCATAGGGGCACTTGTCCTTTATTGCTGAGTAGTCCTCCTACCCCCCCCCACCAGAACTCATGTCTTGGCAGGAGTTCTCGAGCCTGGCCCCGCCCGGCTTATCCTCTGGCAAAACCTCTTTGGGTACAGCCGGAGTTAATAGCTGCTGTGCGGTTAATGGAGAACCTGCTGCTGCAGTTAATACAAACCTGGTGGGTTAATGAGCAGCAAACCTGAACCACGCTGGCTTTGGCTGAATGAAGAGAAGTAATCGTCCCTTTTAAGTGTAAGGGAAACCGAGTGGAAATCCCAGACGCCACTTTGGAGTTTTTGTGCTTGCCTGGCCAACTAGGAATGGAATGGAATGGAATGGAATGGAATGGAATGGAATGGAATGGAATGGAATAGAATAGAATAGAATAGAATAG
>JANHFO010003307.1:136143-153204 GCA_032468095.1 Pareas carinatus
TCGTGTCACCTCCCGGGAAGCCAGTACCAACCAGGAGGGGCACGGGTCCAGCAAACATGTGGTGGAATTCAGCCACCCTAACTACCTGTCCATGCCATCGGACATCACAGAATCAAATGAGAACCAAGACACTATATCTAACAGTCTTTAGAAAAACAGCATTACTGTATAGAAAAAGATGGACTTTACCAGGGAAACGTGAAAGTTGTTGCATCAAACAATACTCAGCTACTTTTCTGGGGAACATTTCAAACAGCTTTCCTTTGAAGTCTTCCCCCTGAAAAAGAAAGGAACAACGGTATCTGTCTTAGTTTCCTGTGTAGAGCAATCATATATTGTTTATTTATTTTAACTTATATGCCATCCTTCAACTGCAAACAGTTGTGTTTTTTTGGCAGCATAACAACAGTAAAGATTGCCAAATACTTTGGGTCAACTTTCTATTTAAACTGAGCACTGCTGACTTTGTTTGCTTTCCTTAGGTGAAGTAGATGAGAATTAAACATATTTGAAATTTACCTTTGAAAAGCCTTATTGCTTTACAAAAGAATTATACAAAAGATATTTTGAAATATCTTATAATAAGAGAAATGATTTTTCAAATGCCCTGCCTGGCATTTATTGATTTCTTTTAAATCTGGAATAATAATTGTTCAGAAATTTGCAGGCATTTAGCTGCCAAACAGTATGAAAGTAATCCTCCTCTCTTCACAAACCTGTTTATCTAAAAAAAGAAAGACTTTTAGGACGGAGGAATGAGGGCATTAGGGAAGCTGATGTGTTTGTATAAATCTTCTGATGACCAAGATATAGGATTATGGTTTATCTTATCGTATTTGCATGAAACGGCAACTTCTCTTCGCTACGGACATTTATCAATAAAATATGACAGACCACACTAAGTAAACACTAATTTAATTAATTCATGCTGAACAATTCATTGACTAAACCTCTATCAGTATAGGCATAACATTTCCATACAAAATTTTTATATATTTTTGGACAGCAAGCTTTCATTATTGTGTAGAACAGAGGTTTTCAACATTTTTAAAGCTGCAGACCCCAATGTCGATGCTACATGGCAGATCCCATTCTTGCAAATGCAATTAATTACTAATCGACATTTCATGTGTATTACTTTTTCTAAATTTTTTATTGACCTGTCTGCGAACCCCTCTGGCAAGTTGAAAGCCTGTGGGGTAGAACACAGCATCTTCCAGCTTCTTTGATGGTGTCAAACTATAAGATACATTCAAACTTTTGCAGTTTGCACTAAGATCTGTATTTCATATAAAATTCATCATAAATCTTGCTTTCTTCCAGATGTGTGGAATTAGATTCTCAGAATAATTGGGCATTATGAGACTTGAGCTGCAGTCCATCATAGCTTGGCAATATAAGATTAAGGGAGGTTACCGTATCAACTGACATCCTCTTTTCCCCTTGCCTCTTAGATATGACATTCAGAGACCTTCCCATATAATTAGTATTGTCTACTGCTGGCAATGACATAGAATGGAAGATCGAATTTGATGAGGGCTTTTAAACACTGAACAGTACCCTACCAGCTTCATGTATCCCTTCTCCAGGAGGCTTCACTGTAAACTCTGGAACTTCTTCCTTTTTTGCCACTAAAATGCAGTGGTGATGCATTGGTCACCAGATTGTAAAGCTCTGTGATATTTATACTAAACATAAATATTATACCAAAGTTGATGACTTAAATGTCTGGGTGAAATCATGCCATTTTGCTTCCTGGAGCTGCTTAGAATTGGACTGAATGGGTAATTCATTTCAAGAAGGTGCCTAGACTTGAAAAAGCGAAGCATTTCACCTTGATGCATTCACTGCAGGGATTGAGATACTTTGCTTTTCAAGCAGAAGTGTCTTTTACTCACACATGCCCAGAAGGCCATCAAAGGCTCTTGAACAAATTGCTTTGATATCGTTCTGCCATGCTTAGTCTTTAGTAAGTACTAGGCATCTCAAGCATTGTAAAGAAAGCTCAGTCGAACACTTTTACCAAGACATCAATTGAAGTAAGTCATCTCTTTGAAGCTTCATACCGGTATGACGAAACAGTTTGATTAGGGAAAAAGCCCCAAAGCTGACTGTTGAATCTTACATCCGATATCATATCTTATGATCAATATTAATAATAACATCACTTTTGTAATGTTCTTCTAGTAAAAAAACAGGCAGCCTTCCTCCTTCATTCCTCATTATTTAAATCTGTCAGAAAAACAAATTTCCTTTTTTATAAAAAGAAATCATTTATAAAACAAATGATTCGCCAAGGAGAAATCTTTAACAAGGTCTGGGTTTAATAGAACAACATGTCTATTTGGTAAATTGTATTATAATTAACTAGTAATATTAAACTATTTCCCCAGAAAGTATAATTGGAGCACACTCTGCTATTAGTAGCACTATTTCATGCACTTAATAATAGCTGAGCAAAGGAAATAAGGCAATTTACCAAAATAAAACATGTGTCTTCATATTTCTCTTCAACTGCAAGCTCTTTGTGTCCATTTAGGTTTCTAGTAAGTTCTGCTAAGGCGTGAAAAGGATTGCAAAGAATATATGATATTTTATTATTTATTTATTTACAAATTTATATACTGCCCTTCTCCCCAAAGGGACCCAGTGCGGTGTACAGCCAATAAAAACAGAAAAATATACAATTTACAAGAATTTTAAAAACAATTCAAAAGGAAATATTTAAAATGGCTGAGAAATTTAAAACAAGCCCAATATTAAAACCAATTTAAAACCAAATTTAAGAATTAACATATAGGATAAAATTTTCATGGGGGGAGTTATGATTCCACAGCTTTGAACAAATATGGGCTTGTAGTCAGAATTTATTCTTCATCATGTCCATCATCCAAGCAGTATCGATGTACATGTATGTAGAATGATCATCACTACAGATTCGAGGAAAAATCAGCTTTATTAGCTAAAAAATAGGTTTGCTAAGCAATACCTTATGAATCAGAAAAAAATTAACACTGATATCCATAACTGTATAACAGTCCAATAAATTAAACATGAATTTAAACTTTTTGAATGTATTGTGTTGTAGACTTTGTTTATTCTACTATGATGTAATATATAACTAACAAATCTGCATCATCTTAATTTTTCATTCTTTCGTGATATAAATCAAGTGGTATTCTCAGTATATCATTCTGGCTTGTTATTTCTTTGAAAAGGAAACACTCTCAAGTGCAGTATATGTAAGGCATCATGATTTAAAGCGGACTTGGGAATTTCTAAAAAGGTTTATGGGCCAGTTGTCTGCATGAAATGGCAATTAGCATTGTGTCTGAAAAATTGTTAGACACTAGATTGAACCGTAAACCGAGATATATAACAATTTGGATATGCACTGGAAGTAGCACACCATTAGAAATAGTAGACTAACCCAAAAAGGAATCCTTAAGATTCCTAACCTTATTTGTAGAATATAGAAACCTGAGCTTTTAAATTTAATAATATTACAAATCATGTGAACTTAACTTTAACAGCTGTTACCAAATCAGTATAAACTAAGAAACAACACAAATAATTTTGTCAATTTAATGGAATTAACTATGCTGAGTTTCCTTGACTGCTTTTGCTATACTCACAGAATTTCTAGTTTTAAGCAAAATTAGGCTTAAAATATTTTTCACTGATCACAAACATATAATCCACTTTATGATTTCCTTTTTTGAGTGAGAGAATATTTCTTGTTGTTTGTTGGTATATCCCTTCTTGAAGTCAACGCAAGAGAAGCAAAAGCAAAAGCAACAGCTCAAAGGATGTCAAATAATGCAAACAGGGATAAAGATGAATAGAGCTATTCAAATAGGTTTGCCATCAACTGCTCATGAACTATGCCGAGAATCATTAGCTTAGAATCGAAATCTGTCTGATATACAAACACTGCACATATTTTCATACTGCTGTGGCTGTCTATCCCTCAATCCCATCCAGCAGTAATTATGGCCTGTCTCTGATTAGCAGTCTGTGATTATATACACTGGAAGTTAATCGCAGAAATATAGAATCACTATCAGCAGCTATAACGTATTGTCATTTTGACTCTGTATATTGTGCAAATCAATCTAACAGCAGCTACCAGCTTTTCTGCAGCTTCAGTACAATGGAAGATAGATAGGGCCATCATTTCTTAGAAATAAAGACAGCCCCCCTCATCTGATCATATTAGATCATCCCTAAATCTAGCTAAAAGATGCAGCAGCAATGTATATTTCTAATTAGTTAATGTACAAGTTACTCAGACTAATTTTCCTGATCCCTTTGGGAATTTTTCAACCTACTTCTAATAGAATGTCTCTTCTCCTTTCAACCAGCTGTTCATTCAGGGCGCAAGGGTAGGTGTGCGTGCATGCAGAGAAGCATGAGGTATGCCAACATAATTTAAAAGAAAGGAAAGTTTAGGTTTTTCAGCCACAGAATTACTTTTGCTACAGTTAAGATTATCGAGAACCATAAAATACTGTATGTGAAACTGGCCCTGATCGGACGCTTTGTGGAACATGAGCGCCATCATTGCTGTTACTCATCTTTCCAAGTTGCCTATCTAGCTTATGGCTCCCCTTTCCACCCACCCTGTACAGTTTTTCCCCCATTGAGATTAAATCCTACATAAGAGTTAGTGGCAGAGTTCAGCACCAGGGAATGAACAAGCCTGCAAGTGCAAAACACAGGATGGAGTATTTTTCAGTCTGACATTTTCCACACCTCTTGTAGGTATGTGAAAAGGGGAGGTGCAAGTCACAAAACAGCAAGTTTACAAGATGCCGCCCTCAGTATTTCAGACAAACAGGCATACACACCACTTCCTCTGGGGACCATACATTGTTTTCTGTTGGACTTTAAGAAGCAAATTTCACTACATTTTTTGAAATTGTTCCATTTTAGGTAGAAGTCACGCAGCGTTTCACTTGATTTATATTTATCATCTATGCAAACATTTGAAACACTAAGATCTGCTTAGAAAAATATATGCTCCAGAGATTCTGCATTAGTATTCTTGATCACTATGCTAACTGTTAATTGAAATAAAAGGAATTATAGTGCCATATTTTAAGGACGATATGATTCCTTCACTCATCTGCCTCAGATCTCAAGTCTGCCTGGTAACTAGCATTCAGCTTTGCCAACGGAACAGCTGGAATTTCACCTGTTACAGAGGGATATACAGAGCTGAAAGAAAGCTTTAAAGCAAGCAATGAAAGGGAGCAAACAGGAAGATGAAAAATGTCAATGCAATCATCTTTATACTGTGCTGTACGATATACAGTCTGAGAGGTCCCCATTCACAAAGCAGAGTTAGCAATGCAACATGCCTTAACAGATCTAAAGTAAAAGAACTGGGAAGCAACAGGAACATCCAACAACAACAGAAAAATAATCGCGTTGAGTCTCTGTTTGTGGTCTCTTAGCAAAAGTTTAACTTGCTACAAATGATTTTTACCTACCTCATTCAGTTCCATAAAAAACCCTGCAACTTTTAAAGGAAAATGTTATCGCCCTCTAACAGTATCTTTCTACTTTGAACTTAAAATTATTTAGTTTCTGGATGTATTTTTTCCCTTCAGGTACATGTATATGACTAGATCTCATAAACAGACACAGCAATGAATGAATTAAATCCTGATATAATAAAATCTCAGTTGTTCTTTTAAAATGTGTACTTTCTTTACCCTTCCATGTATTCTTATGAGTCCAGTGACTTTGCTCTTTTCTTTATTTCAAACTAACGTTGACTGATCTGATTGAAAAGGCAAACCATTTTTCTTTGTGGCATCAGGTATATAGTTTTTCTTCTCTCAAGTAAACAGTCCTGGCTTTATCCATCAAACAAGTTAAGTCTGAGTACTTTATTTTCCAACTGTGCTTTTGTATAATCTGATATCTGAAACTTGCTTTGCCATTTGATCATTGCTTTCTTTTGAAGTTGTGCATATTTTAAAATAATTTATATTTTAATTGATTTTATGTAGCTTTTAATTAGCTTTTGAGAACATTATTTTCGATATGAGATGGGTGGCAAAGAAATTTAATGAATAAATAGAATAAAAATAAATATTATCCTATCCTATCATTTTGTTATACTAGCCCTCATTATTGTTCTAAAAAAATGGCAGATACCTACCCTGCAAGGAGTACCATATT
This sequence comes from Pareas carinatus, assembly GCA_032468095.1. Taxonomy (NCBI): domain Eukaryota; kingdom Metazoa; phylum Chordata; class Lepidosauria; order Squamata; family Pareidae; genus Pareas; species Pareas carinatus. The sequence goes on from JANHFO010003307.1 coordinate 142,336, forward strand.
TTTCGCACCATAAGGCACACCGGATCATAAGACGCAGGGCGCCCAGAGGCATTCCGCGGGGCAATCCAAGTTACGTAGACTGGCCTGGAGGCCAAACTGGAGCGTTCCCGGTACCCTGTGGGTGCACGGAAATCGCTCCGCAGGACGCTCCAAAGCCGAAGGATCGACCTAGGGATCGAATTGGAGCGTTCCCGGCGTCCCGCGGAGCGATCTCCCACACTTTTTGGGAGTATTCGCTCCATAAGACGCACACACACCCCCTTTTTTGAGGGGGGAAAAGTGTGTCCTATGGTGCGAAAAATACGGTAATTGGAAATGGAAAACTGAATACATGCATGCTTGCAGAAAAGGAAATTTACTTATCCTTTCCCATATATATTTGTGGAGAATAATTAATCCTATTTGCAATGGCTCAGCAGCTCTCAAGTTTTTTTATATGATGTATCTTTAAAGCTACCATCTCTTTGAAGCAACAATTTTCATTTTACTATCACTTTTGTTTCCATTAGGAAAAAAATTACAATACCTATTTGTCTCTACTTTGGCCTGATTAACCTGATTTTTTCCTAATGGACATTCTTCTTGATGGTGTTCTCAATAAGAGAACAATTTGAAAATTACGTAGCCACAAAACAAAATTTTCGGAGCTTATGGATTTTCTAAACATCCTGACGAAATAAATGGTCAGAAAGCTTATTCTAACATTTCCTTGTATGGTAAGGCCAAATACACGGCACATTTTTTTATTTTATTTGAATTGAATAATTTAGAGGGCTGCTAATTTCACCAGAGATTTAAATGCTCCCATGACCATTATTTTGAACGTTTCATACATCAAACTGGAGACTAAGTCTTTTACCTTCATTTTTTACAGTGGCGGTTTGTAAATCAGGGGGATGTCCTTGAAGCGAAAGGCGAGGCTGCTGCAGGCGGCTAAGCATGGGCTGAGGTGATACCCTGCTGTACTCTATTCCTCTAGCAGGCGATCGAGATCTGGGAGAATTCCTTGGGGACTGTTTTGGTGAAGGTCGTGGTGAATTGCGGGGTGATGGAGAGAACCTATTCATAGCTGGATGCACCGCATGGTGGCAGCTGTCTTCTTCGTCTTCTAAGCTCTGAGCATCAAGTTCCTGGTCACTAAATGTTCCACGCCGCATAGAACTACACGAAGAACCAGAGCTACGCCGAGAAGTAGTTGCTGCGTATTCCTGCCGAAGACCTAATGACAGAAATAACTTTGCCTGAAGCACAATCCCCTTTTAGGTTAGTACAGACAAGGAACATTTGGTTTTCCTATACATCTTTTATTCTAAGACAGAAAGATACTTAACTTTACAATATTAACTTTGAAAAAATACCTTGCTTTTCTTTATTAAAAAAAGAAACAAAACCTAGAAAAAGGAGCAGAATAAAACTAATAAAATAGCAGACCACTCAACTCAACTGTATCTGTTTATGCCCAAAGACCAAAACAAAAAATTCTGTACAGTGCACAAGAAGAAGCAGATTCTAGAGATAACATTCCATAGCTGTGTTTAAAAACAGAATTAAATAGAATTTAAAAATGAAGATACAGGGGACATATGGGAAATCAATGCTTTTAAGCAGGGCAAGGCTTGATCAAAGTTTCACTATATTCCTGGAAATTTCAATAAAGAAATTAACAAGTAAAAATCACATTAACTTTCATTTTGGAGATATTAGCACTACATGCCAAGAACAAGGGAGAGAGCAGTGGAGTAAAATACAATTTACAAGTTCAACTGTGAAATCTGAGTAGACAAACAAATACTCCACCTAATAGAAGTTAGACCTTGTGCACCCCATTAGGAAGACAAGGTTGTGAAGACTGTTCATGCAAGTGCTCTTTTATGTATGCCTCTAGTAGCTTTATAGAGATAACCGGGATATGTGAAAGCACTGTGAAAGAGGTCTTGAGAGAGCAGGAATGAATTTGAGATAAACCATTCTGTATCTGTAAATCAAAAGTTTAACTTCTGGAATGGCCTTGTCTATTCCCTATAAAATGTGGATTACTAAGAAAGGGGTCGAATAACCATCGGAGGTCAAATAATTAGCAATTGTCTTTCTTCAGATGTGCATCGAAGTTGATATTAACAGGGCATTCAAATTCTTGTCAAAAATGGGGCGAGGCAGGAGACCCACATTAAGGGCCTCTTCGACATGTTTGCAAGCCATACAGTCCTGAGCTTTCTCTTGCCAATACTACGAAGTCATTGTTATAGAAGGCTATAGGACAGGGATGTCAAGGTCCACAGGCCACATCTGGCCCATGGTCTCCTTGGCTCGGGCTCATGGGGGCCAGCGGTGCTCGCGGGGGTTGTGGCGGAACGGGGGGGGCTCAATGAAATTGAGTTTGACACCCCAGCTATAGGGGTGTAGATTTTTAAATCTTTTATAAACAGATTGAGCTACACTTACAAGTGAACTGGAAAGTAGTATAGATATAATCAACAAAATAATTCCTAAAATTCATCTAGACGTTATATTTTGTATCAGGATAAGAAGGATCTGTACTTCCCAGATTCTTATTTGAAATATAACTGTGAAAGATATTATGAGACTAATTATGATCATTATGTTTAATAAGACTAGATCCTATTTATTTGGGATGGGAATAACTATCATCTATAGATCTACTACTGAAACTTTGATTTCCATAACCTTTAAATGGGCAAGACAGTATACTTATAAGGCAAAACATTTTGAGCCAAAGTACCACAAATGGGTTAACATATAGAATGTATTCAAATGACCCTCGTTGAATTGAAAGCTGGCAAATTTTATAAAACATTTTATGGTATAAATATTATCATAAAGCGGTCTATGACGTATTACAAAATGTCATAAAACGTTTCCTATGCTGATGTCTGTCTGTGATACACTGTTCAAGGCGGGCTACTTTCAAGGCAGAAACATCACTGAATGTATTCCAACTTTTCCAGTAAAGGCAGTACATTAGAAACTCTGTTACTGATGAAGGCACTGTGGGATCTGGAAATAACTCTGAAGCAACAGCTCAATGGAGCCTGGGTTATCTAGAATCAACCAAGGTGAAATTGCACACCAGCTACTCTCGATCTGGATATCACCCGAGCATTCAGAATTCAGACTAGGTTTGAAGGACCGCATTCTACCTATCGATACCTCCCGCCGACCCACACGCTCCCACAGAGTGGGCCTCCTGAAGGTGCCGCCGGTCAAACAATGTCAGCTAGCGACCCCCAGGGGGAGAGCCTTCTCTGTGGTGGCACCCACCCTCTGGAACAATCTTCCCGCTGCTATACGAATGATTCCCGACCTTCGGACCTTCCACCACGCCATGAAAACCCACTTGTTCCAGCAGGCCGGCTTGTGATAGCCGCGCCCTGGTCCTCCTGTGTTAACCTGAGGTTAGAATGGTTTTAAATGTATTTTGTTTAATTTTACTATTGATGGAAATCATTTCATTGCTCCTATTTTTTAAATCAGGCTTTATGTAATGTTTTTAATAGGTTTTTATTGTTTGTGTTTGTACTGTGCTTTTACGTTGCCCGAGTCCTTTGGGAGAAGGGCGGGGTATAAATAAAATTATCTTATCTTATCTTATCTAAAATGATAAGCATGGAGTAGCAATGTGGACCTGACATCAGTTCGAGATTTAGCATTTTATCCAACACATTTTTCTTATCAATATTTATTCACACTTTATTAGGCCAGCTCTTAATAAACTCAGAAATCAAATGTTTTTCAGCTTCCACAGCAGCAGATGGCAAGACAAAGCTAGGCATTATTCACATCTTAATGACACACAACCCCAAACGGCTACAATATGCCTCCATGTTATCCAGCCAGAAAACAACACACTAGCTTGATTGTTATGCATGCATCTCAAACCAGATTCTTCTTGGCATCATTAACTGTATGCTACTATATACTGAAAGATTAATTCGGTGGACAAATTGCATTACAGGACCTTTGAGCTAAACATAAATGTCATAAATAGACAAAACAAAAGCTACTGACAAAGTGTAAATACTATACTAACTGTGTAACACGTTACACCTTACTTTCTTCTATGAGGGGAGAGAGGACAGAGAGACTTTTCTGATATCTTGCAGGATTTGTCCAATTCCTGTCCCTCTTGCCTTTGGCTTTAGATAATCACAATGCCAAAGTAAATAATATTACAACTGGTAATTTTTTGGTCAACGAATCTGTGGCTTTACATTTTATCCAGCAAACATAATGAAGACTTAGGTTTCCAGGGAAGGACACATGAAGAAACAAATTTTAGTTGAAATATTCCCGTAAGTACCTTGTTTTATTCCGGATAAGCCACTCAATACAACAAACACAAAATCACAATCTTTTATAAAACTAGTTTCAGCTATGTTGCCTCAATGGCAATCACTGAAGGAAAATTGTTCTGTGAGTCTGAATTGAAATCTTGCCTGGTAATGCTGTCCCCAAAGCAGCTCTCTAAGGGCATTGTAACTAAGAAACATAAAAATGATGGTATTAACTCTGGTTAATTCCCAGCCTGTTACAGGAAGATAATAATGCAATGGTAGCTCATATATAGGATTTTCCATCCTACTTGATAAATGTACTGGGAGATGGTGCTTTAAGAATTGTCTGTTCGAATCCAGATCTCATCTCAGCTACAGCCAGCAGGTCATCTGAGTTTCCAACAATCTTTTGAGTGATTAGAGGCCAAGAGATCTGTCAAATTTCCAAAATTTTCTCTCTTTGCTACAGGTTATAACCACCGTAGTTTAGCAATTATTTTACATTGCGTCTAGAAAGAGCTGCTGTGTGGAAACATAAATGTGCACATTTCAGTGTTCTTCATTTCCCTATTTTTACTTTACATTTTAGTCTTTCCCAATGTTTTCCACTTCTCTTGGCCTATATACTTCTCAAAACTCCTTGTTTCTTAACGTATGGGCCTTCATGTTAAATCCCTGAAGTTTACCAACAAAAGCAAATGTGCTAAAAATAACAGTAAAAAACTCACATTTTTATTTTTATGATGGGAAGACTACTTACTTTCTTCTTGCATTCGAGCTAAAATTTGCACATCAGTTAAGTCGTTTAGTTTGTAATTAGATCCTATTGAGTCTTCATCCATTTCTGAAGCACTTAATTCACTGTCTATAGAGGATTGTGGGCTGAGTGGAGGATTTCGATCTGAACTTTTAAAATGACCTATAAGAAAGGAAAAACAAATTTATAAATAAAGATATCCCTATAAATCAGCATGATTTATAGAACACTGAGGGCAGAAAGAAAAAACTTCCAAGAACTCAAATATATTGAGAAATAAACTCATTTTTTTTCAAGTTAGGTACTGATCAATCTACAATGTGCTGGACTTAAGTGAACTTCTAAATGGACAGTGCTAACTGGGGCAAATATTTAAATTCTTAAAGTGCTTTAAAAGAAAGTTGAAACAAGTCTTTATTGTTTAGACTTCTGCAACTCTCCATTCACCACTTTCATAATAATTGCATGTTAATTTCAATTTTTTGCTATTAAAGAAAAGTAATTCTGGCACCCAAAACTTGTACCCCTTTTGTACAAAAGATGAATTTATAAATGCCAAATAGAAGAAATGCAAAAATAACTTTAACACATTTGCAAATGTAGCAGCCTATCTTAACCAGGATTTGGGCATACTGTGGTCTGTAGGAAGTTGACGGCAGGCAGACAGGCAGATGCACAGACAAAGCAACATGAGGATTACAGTTCAAAATTATTTGGACATCATTAAAAATTGTTAATATAGCGCTTTATCTGCATAAACTGTGTAAGCAGAGATAGATTCAAACTTCTAAAAAAAAATAAGTTATTAAGAGCTAATAGTTTTTTCTTGGTGTCTATTACTTGCAACTTAGACCTGAGACTCTTACCTGAGTTGTTGGGATATACAAGCTGTTTTACTAAAGGTGCTTTCACCGGTGTAGGGGACGAGGAACTCAAGCTAGTGCTGTAGGGGCTGCCAGCACTGTGGCTATAGGAGTTTGCGTAATTGACAGTGTTGAATGGATTGCTATATAGGCTGTGTCTCTTGAGAGCTTCATGAAAAAACAGAAAAGAACATTTATATACTTTCACAGCACTTAAAATTGCATTTCTGATTTCAATTTCACATAGTATGTTATGAGGTACAGAATGTGGGTACAAAGTCGAATAAATAATTTCCAACTTTTAAGTACTATGAAACCATGGTAAATACTACTGGTCAAATTATTTAAGTTATTTTTTAAAATGCTTTATGTTTAAGGCAGCTCTGTTTTGCTTACTGAAAACTCGGGTTCAATTTCAGTATTGGTTGAATTATACCTTAATAAAATGTAAGACAGGGAGAAATGCATTTTTCAGGCAAAATCACCCATAAAAATATTGTGGAATATTTGGCATGCCTTGTTCTCTTCTGTAATCAAGCAATATTTCACACAATGGCATCAACATCTTAAGGTCTGGCAATCTTTTTCAACAATGTTTTTTTTTTAAATTGGAAATCCATAAATGCCACTAGAGCAAGTATGTCCAACCCACGGCCCATGGACACACGCAATCCTGGACAGTAGTAATATGGCCTACAATATTGTAAACTTTTAACATCGTTGTGTATTTTATATACATCAACTATATTATATATTTTATATGTGCTCCAAGACAATTCCTCTTCAATCACAGGCGGCCCAGGCAAATGTTGGGAGAGACATGCACGAGAGATATCATATGCACTAAAGTGCAGGTAGAAGAAAATATTTTTTTTTACCAAAGGCAGAAATGGAAGGACTGGAAGCAATAAACTGGAGAAATAAATTACAGCAATGAGCAAATTCATTCATGTGAAGTTGTAAAAACAAGAACTAAGAAGTTTGAGGCACAAAAATCAGACATATAATCAGTTCTCATTCCAACTGAAAATGCTGTTTGTTTAAATCATATGGCGCACAACTTGCTATCTAATATATAGCTAATGTAACAATTTTGCTGTTACGTCTTAAAGAAATAATAATAATATGGTTAAAAGTAATTGTTAAATGGAAACTACCATCAAATTGTTACAGATATTTTTAAAAAATATCTCTTCACCTTGTTAATAGCACAAACTTTCTACAGTACAATCTCATCAGTTTTTAATTTTTAAATTTAATTTGTCAACCACTAATATTACATTTGATTATATAACAGTCCAGAAAATAGTCAGCTCATCTTCTCTACTTATTTCAGTTACTTAACATCACTTAAATTTTTTTTGGCCAAAAAACAACTGCAGATTACTATTTTACATGCTATTTTACAGATACCAATTCATTTAAAATAAAATGATACTGTACAAAAGACCTGCCATGCTGATACACTTATTAGAAAATAATTACAACATAGCTGGGCACTCGTGTCCCATGAATTTTTAATACAAGGAAGCATATAATAATCTTGCTATTAACATGAATTGGATTTAAAACAGACTAACTTTCACTGGAATATAACTATTTTTAAAAAAATATGTATCTCAAAACACTACCTGTTTAAAACATGCTACCCAAAAAAAAAAAGATTCAGAGGCTCACCTGACATAGTCTGTTCAAGTCTATGGATCAATGACTTTTTAGCACTTTCAATGTCTGGAGTTGGATAATCCAGTATTTGCCTGCACCAAACGAGTGGACTCATTGATTTCTGCACCGGAGTCACTTTCTTCTTTGGTGACATATACAACCTAGTGGAAATTAAAACACTCAAATAGGGATGCACAGCCAAATTAGAAATTCAGCATATTGCTCTTTTTAACAAAAAAGGACAAGTCAAGATAGCTTTCTTTGAATTGCGTTTTTAGTCAGCCCGCTGGAAAATTAAGAGACTGCCTTTCCCTGAACAGTTGTGCCCACCCAACTCAATTAGTCAGGCAATGCCTACGTGGGACCCCCATGTACGAGGAAGAAGAGACCTGAAGGCCCTCTCGGTAGGGCTCCCCTCTGGGACACGGTATCTTCGGAAGCAAGAAGAGCCCCTATTCTTACACTGTAGTCTTCTGGAGAGCTGTGAAGATCTGGCTTTTTTGGAATTGATTCGGGAACCATCACGTAATTTTTAGTTTCGTTATCATACTACAAAGATTATATTATAGTTAAGTTTTAAAAATATCTTTAAAGCCTCAGTTAATAAAAACGTCTTCAACTGAGCCTGAAGTTAGAAAAATAACTACGTTTCAATAATGAGAAAAAAAGTTGGAGACCTGAGCGCCACGCAATGGAGCGAGCTCCTGTTCTTGCCCCAGCTCCTGCCCACCTAGCAGTTCAAAAGCATGTAAATGCAAGTAGATAAATAGGCACCACTTTGGTGGGAACGTCGCAGTGTTCCATGTTTCACCGCACGCTCTGCATCGCGGTGTGATGTCACATGACTGTAGAAACATCTTTGGACATAATGCTGGCTCCCTCAGCTCAGAAACAGAGATGATAGAGAGAGAAAAAGAGAGAGGGAGAGAAAGAGAAAGAAAAAATGAGAGAGAGAGAGAGAGAGAGAGAGAGGAAGACTGAGAGAGAGGAAGAAAGAGAGAGAAAAAGAGAGAGGAAGAATGAAAGAGACAGACACAGACACACAGAGAAGGGAAGAGAATGAGACAAAGAGAGGGAGAGACAGACAGAGACGCACAGAGACAGACAGAGAGACTGAAAAAGAAAAAAGAGAGAAGAGAGAGAGAGAAGAGAGAGAGAGAGAGACATACACACACAAAGAAAAAGAGAGGCACAGAGAGAAACTGAGTCAGCAAGCCAGGGCTGAGAATTGGAACTGCTCACCCGGCTTCTGCTGGAGGCGGGGTACTTCCCCGATGCCCAGCAGCTTCTTGTTCGGCCCATTCGGAGGGCCGGACACAGACACATACATATACATTATGTGTATGCGTGTGTAAGAGGCAGAGAATTTAGTGGGTTTTTTTTTCTCTTTTCCAGCATCAAGGCGGGGAAGGATTCTATCTGTCCAAATGATAAAATTTATTTGACATTTGAAACACGTTCTCTCTCTCTTTGGTAGATCAATTTTTTCTTCTCCTTTTCCTCACTGCTAGCGCCGGACGTCTGTTTTTGTTCCGCTTCCTTCGTCGAACCCATTTTGTAGTTTTGTACCTTCCCTGACTAAACCAAACCCACCCAGTGCCTTCTACTCTGACAAGGTGTCCGGCAGAAGCGCAAATTCCTCCACCCGCTGGCTGTCGCCACTCCATTTCCCAAGCCTAGCCGAGTGAAGGGCTTCCTTTCCCTGCTGCTTCCCCGTGAGCCCGGCTGCCTCCCGCCCCGAGACTCGCCTGTAGGGAACCAGCCAGTGGATCTGGCCCACGCAGGCCTTCGGCTGGCCGGACAGAGGCACCAACACTAGCAGCAGCGGCAAAAGCAGCAGCAGTAACGGGGCCCTAGTCTGCAGCCCCATACCGGGCGCGCAATAGATCAATACCTTCTTGGCTGGCGCAGCGGCTCCCAGTCCCTTGCAATTCCGCTGTCAGCTGAGCCCGGGCCACATGACTGGGAAGCAAGCGGGATCAAGCCCCGGCCGGCCCCAGAGATCATCCTCTTCCCATGCCCGGCCGGGCGAAGGCCTTCCTTTCCCCGCTGCCTCCCCATGAGCCCACCTGCCTCCTGCCCCGAGACTCGCTTGTAGGGAACTCGCCAGCAGGCCTTCAGCCAGTCCAACGGAGGCACCAGCATCAGCAGCAAAGAGAAAGAAAACAAACATCCAATCACAACCCTCTACAAAGTCCTCCAATCAGGGGAAAGAAAACAAATGTCCAATCACAATCCTCTACCCATCCGGAATTTAAATATGGCAATAAATCTTAAATAACTCACGTAAAAATTAATATTTTGAAAAATCCTCTTAGTGAGCGCCTAGATGTCAAGACGAAGGTATGTAGCGTGAAGGTATTTCATGTTTGTAGCTTTAATAGCTTGTGAGATCTCATGAACAGTGAGTGAGTGAGTCGCTTTGGGCATCTCTATAGTAATAAACGTGAAAAACTACTCACTGTTCACTCACTGACTGTCTGACTCATCACTATATCTCAAAAACCATTACAGCTACAGTAATTACACTTCCTACATACCTTTGCTTCCCATCTAGGAGCAAACTGCAAAAAAAATTTCTGAAATATATTAATTTTTAAAGGAGTTATTTACCATTTATTGTCAAACATGACCAAGGAAGCTACTGCGTATAGTCAAGGTGATTGGAGTTTCTATGCCTCCAAACTCACTGCACATGCGCTCACCCTGGGACTTGAAAGTAAAAGCTCCTTGCTGGGAAACTGTAGAAATGGGGAGGAGGGGCAAAGAAAAGAGAAAAAGAAGAATAGCAGGGAATGGAAAGAGACACAGAGAGAAGAGAGAGAGAGAGAAAGAGCTGGAACGAAGGAGGAAGGATTGAGGAGGAGGTGGCGAACAACGCTGAACAGCTGACTGGCGTGGCATGCTAAAACGGGGAAGGGAAGAGATTTGCGCCAAAACGGCCAAGACAGGAGAAACAAGGAAGGGAGAGAGACAGAGAGAGAAGAGAGAGAGAGAGCTGGAAGGAAAGATTGCAGAGTGGGAAAAGAAGTAATGCACGCTGAAGGAAGAAAGTTAACAAATATGGAAGAGGAGATCGCTGGCTGAAGGAAGAGACAGAAGGGGGGGAGAGAGTGAAAGAGGAGGACAGTGAGGGAAGGTGCTAAGGCGGAGAAGTGAGAAGAGATGAGGAGAGGAAGGAAGAGAGGGGGAATAATGGACAGAGAGAAGGGAGGGAAGGGGAGACAGAGAAGGGAGGGAGAAATAAATAAATAAAAATAGAGAAATAAAGAAATAAAGAAATGGAGGGACC
>JANHFO010003308.1:32221-44173 GCA_032468095.1 Pareas carinatus
GCAGTACTTTAAAAAGTGGAAGAATTAGGATGTTCTCCTTGCTCTTCTTAATAGTAACTTGTTATCATGTATCCAGTTTTCACACATACACACACATCTTTTTTTGTCATAGAATGCACTAAAACACAGTTCTGGCATCTTTTTTCTTACAAAAAAAAGCACTGCTCCTAAGATAAACTTGAAACATCCATCAAATTGTTTACACTTATCAGAAATCTAGAGGACAGTTTGCTGATCTCATTTTTATTTGGTCTTGCAGAATATCTGAGCACTACTGCAGTTTGTGCTCTAAAATAATATTGACATTTTGACATTGTTAATTCTCTTTAAAATAATGAGTACTTACTGTTCAGTTATCAGTGCTGACATTTTTCAGTATGTATGTAACTTATACAATCACAGAGATCTCTTTGGGTCTTTCATTATATAAAATTGTAGCAATTCAAGCCTGTTCAGCATTCCCAATATTACAAATGGAACTTTACATTTAAATATTTTTTGAATTGGTATTTAATTTAGAAATCAAAGAGGAAAGTAACAGGGATTAGCACAAGTAAATCAAACACAAAAAGCAAAAGCACCTCAATTTATACAGCAGGTTATAAATGTTTCTGCATTATGTGCCTTGAGCTAGTATTATTGTAACAAATGTGCTTGTGAAATTATTGTGGCTACCTAATTGCATATGTAAGCAAAACCTCAATCATGTCAGGATATGATACCTGTCAGTGTTCTACAGTATGAAAAAGGTAATTAAAAGCACACTTACAACAAAGACATATGATGTACTGTGCTGTAGCTTAGACTTCAAAATACTATTTTTTTAAAAAAATGTGTCCAATTTTAGAAGTGAAAAGAGCAGATTCATCTCTATGTGTGGTGAATTTCATAATTGGGGTGCAACCACTGATATGCTTATTGGACACATTGCTGTCACTGTATTTATTGAGAACTAGTTTGGTCTAGTGGTTAAGGCACCAAGTTAGAAAGCAAGAAATTGTGAGTTAAAGTCCCATTTTATCTTTGAAATTTAATCGGTGGCTTTGGGTCAGTCACTCTCTTTCAGCCCACAGGGTTGTTGTGGTAAAAATAAGAGGAGGAAAATGTATTGGATATGTTCACCACCTTGACTTATTTGCAAAAATAAAATAAGAGATACAAATTAAATAAATAAATTCTAAAGTGGTACCTTGAGGAGATCTTCTCTAGAAGTCTCCAATAGGATGAGCAAACTATGATTATATCAGGCAATCCCTTATGTAATCCAGTAAAGTGTAGAATAGGGTCATTTAAAGGTAATATATAGCGCTATGCATTGGATTCAGGTGCTTGCTGGAAACCAGTGAAGAAATTGCAAAGTAGGTGTTTCTCTGAAATAGTACATTTTCTCACTAGCAATCAATTCCATCTGTAGCAAGGTATCTTTAGATGTAGCCCTTTGCAAAATGCACTGAACTGATCTTCTTTAAAATAACTACGATTTTTTCTTGCTCAAAAGATGACTTAAAACAACACAATTCTTAGTTTATCTTTAAAGCATTTGGTGTCAACATTTATGAAATTCTTATCTAATTAACATGTGTGTCCCTCCTATTAATATCATCTCTACCTTGATTTTTGCAGATTAGATTAAAATCTGCAGATCAAAATCAAAAATCTTTAAAGGCCTAATTGTGGATTTTTTCAATTTATGCTTTTCTACAAGACTTTATACAAAAAAAATTAAAATCAAGACCAGTAAGAATGAGAATCACAGTACAATTGTCCGACTCAGAGTATTACACACTTACCAACCACCTTCAGTTTTTCTGTAGGACTGCTGATGGAATCTTCCCACAGAAATTTACAGTGTTTATTTTATGCATTTAAGCTTTATTCTTTCCACCTCTCAGTCACTTGAACAACTAATATTTTTCAGTGATATCCTCTGATGTTTCAACTATTCCAGCCTCAGTCTCTACAGTTTCTTTGCTTTAAAGATCCAGCTTCATGTTATCTAAGTGTTAGGCACAAGAAGTCAGGAACCAGGATTGTTCAAATGAGTGCATGTTTATTCCATGCTCTGCCTCTAGTAGATATTGAACTACTAAGGGTCAAGGCAAATTGGCAGTAGATAAGAGTCAATGAAATTCAAGGAGGGCTGGGTGTGAAGGACTCCAAATTTATGACATACTTGACCCTCTTTTGGACTTATCCTGATCATCTCCTACATCAACTTACACCTAATGATGCCTGCTCTTTATTGTTATTTTTGTCAGAAGTTGCATTCTGGTAGTCTAACAGCACAGATTTGTCACTTATGACAATAAGAACTGATAGAATATTTCCTAATGGATTGATAATTGTCTGACCTTTATTGTCTTTTTTAAATTCACTGTATAAAAGCAATCAATCTGAAGTGAACAAATAGACCTGTCTGTCTGCATGAGGCAGCTAAAATTCACATTGACAAGGTGGTTTGCAGCTTGGAGGTGATATGAATCTCCTCTTCAACATGAAAAAGCAATGTGATTTGATTTGTCTCATGAAGATGTCTTTTTGTGTTGCCTCCCAGCTTTGAATGGCAATAGCAATTACCACAAAGGGCTTCCATGTATATTTTGTGACTTTGCAAAAGCCCTTTCTTGCTATTGGACATAGCAGTTGAGGTCTCAGAGGAGAGGCAAAGTGAGACAACATGGCTGCTTCACTCTTAGAAAAGGTGGAAGAAGTGCATTGCTTTGTGAAACAATTTTGAGAAGATGCTGTGCACAAGCCTGATAACTTTCAAGAAAAATACATTGTTTTATGGCACATTTGCTGATGTTGGTAGTTTATCAGCTGAAGGTTAAATAAGCCATCTATATTTTCGGTCTCATTCACTTGAAGATGAGAATGGACATTGATGAAAAATGACAAAGTTTTGGCATTGCATTCATAGCTGCTTAGTGTTAGAGTGACTGTTTCTTGTATCTTACATTCTTTATGATGCCAATATGAAGTTAAGCTATCATTATAGTAAGACAAATGATACTAGGCTTTGAAGTAATATTGAAAAATGTCAATGCAAACACAAACACAGACATATGAAAAAAAATTCTAAATGGCCACATAATTTCAAAAGTTCAAAATATTTGAAGTGTTACAATGCAAAATTGTTCTTTGTTCCAAGGAGAAGGACAAGTACCAATGGATTAAAAATAAAAGGAAGTAGGTTCAAGATGGACATGAGTAGGAACTTCCTGACTCATAAGGCTGTCAGCCAGTAGAATAGGTAGTCATATGAATTAGTAAGGTCTTCTTCACTGTATGCCTTCAAATAGAAATTTGAAGGTTATCTGGTGGAGTTGTACAATGTATTACACTATTTCTGAACCTCAGTAAGTTTAAGAAGCTGGATAGGAATTTTGGGAATTGAAGCTTACATGTCTTAAATTTGCTGAAGTTAAGAAACATTGTTCTAGTGCAGGGTTTCCCAATCTTGACAACTTTAAGGTGGGTGGACCTCAACTTCCAAAATTTCCCAGCCAGCCAGCTAGGGAATTCTGGAAGTTGAAATCCACCCGCCTTAAAGTTGTCAAGAGTGAGAAACCCTGCTCTAGTGGATCTTAGTTAAAACAGAGCTTGAACTAGATGACCTCTAAAATACTAATTTCTTTACAGCAATTAAACAGCTACACCAGAACATATTTATTTACGTTCCATTTTAGCATTTTCTTCTGTAACTGAAAACAAGGGAGAGGGGGGAACTGTGTGCAAGGCTTCACAGCACTCACATAATATGCACATTGACTATATCCATCAATAATAATTCCAATTTTTTAAAGTAAAGGTTATGAGAAATGATTTGCTGTGCAAATTGTTCAAGTAAATAAAAAGAATCAGTTGGAGTAATGATAAGATTTGGTCATTGCATCCCTTTTAATATATTTGGATAGGAGACATTTTCTTTATTTTTTATGTATCTAAACATTTGAAATGAATCAATTTCTTTGTAATTGTCTTATTATTTTAAAGTAGTTCTGAAAAGATCTATGCAATTCTAAACAGAAGGGTGGGTTTGTCTCTTTTTTTGTTAGATAGGCTGTATTCCCTGAAATTTTTATATATACTAAACATAGCCATAATTTATGGCATTTTTCATCATTATTACTTCCCTTGGAAAAGGTAACACCCTTTTAAAGACAATAACAAATAATGCAAAATCTGGGAAGGGGAATTACCATGAGAAATGTCAAGCTTTTCACATCGTACCCATAGCTGCATAGTAGTAGATTTCCTGTTTGAAGTGATGCTTCTGAAGTTGTGTTCTTTGATGCTTCTATAACACCAAAAGAAAATAACAGTTCTTATTTCCAGGAACTAAATATTTTGGTGTCTTCTTACAAGTTAAGCATAGTTAATCTACAGTTCTTGATCTTTCTTAAGGCAGGAGATCATAATGACTGGTCTGCACAATCAAGTTATTGTCTCTAAAAGGATCTTATTTTATGCATTTTATTGCCTGCTGCAATGTAGCCATTAATCTAGTGAAAAGGAGGATAAACATGGTTGTTGTTGGTGATAATTGTAGTAGTGATTATGATAAATATTACTCCTTAACTTCTAATCTAGTAGTTCATCACCTTCATCAAATTAGGAATTTTAGGATTCAGATCAGAAACATGATTGTGGGAAGAATAATTAATCACAATATACGAATAAATTCACCTTAAAATGTTAGATTTTACACATATGTCTGGTAAATATTTATCAGAAACATAAAAGGTAAGGACTGGAAGTAAAGCTCATCAGGTCCAACTTTCTGCCTGATGAGGAAATCAACTATCGCAGTATTTCCTTTAAACAGTTATCCAGATTCTGATTAAACACCTCCAATGTTAGGACAGTGCCACTCAACATAGCATGTTCTATTGTTTCATAGAATGTATGCATTTCCCCCCTGATATCTAACCTAAATGTACTTCCTTCAGCCCTTTGAAACCTAGTCAAGAAACAGACACTGCTGAAATTTCAAGTGAGCTGCTTTATATATGTAGGGTATGGTAACAGAATCTTGAAAACCTGTTCATGTTTCTTTCTATTCCAACTTATGATAAACAAAATCAAGGCAGACTTGTTTTCTTTCTCACAGCTGTTTCAATCTTTATACTTTTTTGTAATTTAAACACAGCTTTTCTTGTCTGAACAATTCTATTATCATATCTTTCCAATCATCTCAGGGTAAAACATGTTTGATAACCATTCTATGTAAACTCCTTGTACCTTATATCTCAAGCATAAGGAAAATGGGATTGAAAGAAAAACAGTGACAGCTAAGATAAGTGTTAGAGATCCCTGTTCATCTTATCATCTTCTGAATCCTGTATTTATCTACTTTCAGATGACTGTTCGGAGTTTAGAAATAATTGTTGGGACAAAAAAAATCTTTTACATTAGAATGAGAAAACATTGTCCAAACTAACAGACACGGCAGATGGTCCAGAATTTGCCCATACATAGAGCACTTCATGTGGTACTGGAGCTGTAGAATGAGAAAAAAAATCAGATAGTGTTGACACAAAGCATTTCAAGGCCACCTGAACTGCTTTGTTAATCAGAGGGTGAAATCACAACACCCCTCTATAAACCTTCTTTTTTGTTGTGTCTATAATCACACAGGACCACTAGTAATATCTGATGGACTATAGACTCTCTACTCCTGCAAGACCATTTTGAAGCACAATTCAGTTCAGACATTGTTCTGTGTAGAATCCGGAGACCGCAGTCTCATGCTGGAGGAAATAAGGTAGCAACATTATTTCCTCCCCTCCGGTCTTGGACTGGCAGACTGCTCGTCTCCGAGTCTTGATTGGTTGTGTTGGTTTAAAGCGGCAGTATTTAAGTTCAGTTTAAATGAAAATGCTCGCTTGCACTGTGTGCCTGTTGAACTGTGTTTCCTTAATAAAAACTTTTTGCTGAAATCCGTGCCGGCCTGTTCTTCCATCACCCGATCTAACAGTCTGTTGGGAGTATTCTTTCCATCTCTTCTTGTTTATATTATATATTAATGTTTAAAGAAGGATGGGAAGGAAAAATGGAATGGTGAAGAATTAACACCATTTTCTGCCCTATAGATATATTCAAATAAAATTGGTCATATTAAATAAAAAATGTTGTTTGCTCTCCTACCCCCTTTTTTAACTTCATTGCAATGCCTACTTGGTATAGAGATTGAATGTCCTTCATGGGCTTGTCAACAAAGCTATTATTCCACCCATTGGTCAATATATGTTCATTTTCTGCTGACTGCCTGGTGAATCAATGCATTGAACACTGATCTTTCCTTCAAGTTCATTTTCCTGGAGACATTAATGTCTAATCTTCTGTTCATCTGCATCATGCAAGCACCCTTCTTCCTAAATGCTGAAATAATAATGCAACTTAGTAGATATTCAAGGACAAAAGGAGATGATGAAAAATATGTTTGTCTATGTTAGTCATTTTCTTAGCTGGAATCAGACTATTGTTTAATCTCTTTTTTTTAAAAGAAAACATGAAAAAAGAAAAATCTTTTAAGTATTTCACTTGAATTTTATTGAAAAAATAGGCTAACAATACAGCTAACATAAAAAGAGGTATGATTCAAAAAGGATAAATAGAAGTTTGATATAAAGCTTTCTATATGTAAATAGTAAGAGCTCCTTTTGATTCTTACAGAACAATGAAACAACACATGTTGAATTTATAGGATAAAACTTATCATGTTGAGCAAACCAGTGCTTTCTATTAAATATAATATCTTGCATTTCTACATGTTCTTTTGTATATGAGCTACCAGTACTGGATATTGGCAGTAGCAATTCCTGAGTAAATTTTAAAAGAGCTTCTTTCCAACTTCATTAAAGAGTTACTTGGAAATTACAATTAATAACAATGTGTTTAACAATTTTTTTTCAGATATATATTTTCAAAAACCTTGCATAGAATAGCATTAGCTACCCATGCGGTAGCCTTTTTTTTTATTGCCATGCCAATGTTCAATTGAATATATCCTTAGATAGCTTTTTGTTCCTCAATGAGAGGAATATGTTCCTCTAAGTATGAACCAGTATTTTCATCTGACTCTAATTATAGTTTCAACAGGATTGAAGTTTGCCCATTCAGTAACAGTTCTGTTTCGATGGATTTCTTATGCATGATCTATATCTACTGTATGTGTGTAAACTTGGAGGGAAAATGCCCTAGCTTTAGAGAATCCACTTGTTAAAGGTTATTGCAACTGAGGGGTCCTTAGTACTTTTTGTGCTTGGTTGTTTTCTTGCAGATGTTTCATTACCCAAACTAGGTAATGTCCTAGCATTTCAACCCTGAGCTACAAATATTCATTATTAAAATTCCTAAATAGTGGCATAGATACTGATACACATTTGCTTGCTTGCTGATATACTTTCATAGGAACCTGACAAAAATTGACTGCTTAAATTAATAAAAAAGTATTGCTTCTTCTGAACTACTTTTGAAGCATCCAGTGCTCCAATAAAAGACATGTCAACTCCAAATTGTTTTTTTCAATCAAAGCAGGATGCTACTAAATATGTAAATCACATATTATAATACAAATATATATTTTAAGATAAAGTGAAGATCACACGTTGGATATTCGACATATTTGATTTAATAGCTGAATGTTAAATGAATAAACATGGTACCCAAAGTGATGTCCCTGAGGAAAGGAAAAGTGATATTTTAATGTGGTTTTTTACTAGCTTCTAAAACAATTAGAAGTAAAACAATTGGGCTGTTTCAATGCAGTCTGTTTTGAGATTTCTTCAGTTTCTCCTTCAGAGCTTATGCTATCAGGAGAAGCTGAGAGGACTCTTCTATAACACTGGCTGAAGGGTTTACATATTTGGGCCAATAGTAACACTTGTGTTAGAGATGGTCAACCACAAGTCGCCAAGTGGTTCAGACAACAGATGAGAAGAATGTGAGCAATAGACATAAGTGATGTCAGGTCACCTCTGCTCTCTACTTACACAGGAGATCTGGCTGGCAGGTGCAGTGAAGGGAGGTGATGGGAGAGAGTATAATGCTGGTTTGCCTCCATGTACCTGCTGGCTAAAATCTTTGGGAAGTGGATGTGAAGAAGACTCAATTGGTATTTTTTGAGTAGATGAATAAATATATAACTAGGTAGATAGATGTGTGTGTATGTGTGTGGTGGTGGGGGGGGAAGAGAGAGCACTAGCAGTCACAATCGTTGCCAACTTCAGCCATGTGAAGGTCAGCAAATTTTTTGTAGTGCATAGGGAAACTAGCCAACCAGTCAACCTAATACCTCCTTGGCAGGTAGAAAAGCTTTAATAAGATGTATAATCCTTATGGGTTTTTCTGTGAAGAATCTGGGGGATATAAAGCCAACAAAGCACGGATGTAAAATGCACAAGAATATGAGTGCACCATCTTCAGATGCATGGATTTTCATACCCTTATTTTCATACCAATTTATGACCACTTAGATCATCAGCTCAGTGGTAATGACAAAAGGTGAACCCCCTTGCAATGGGAAAGTGACAGACACATGAACCATCTAGAACTAAGCTTCCGATTCTGATGCAGTTTTGTTGTCAACTTTATTAAACTTTCTGCCAGCAGGATGAGAAACAGTGTTCTTATTTCTACAGTAATAAGATCACCAATCATCACAAAAGAAGATAGAAGTCAGTTGGAGGAAGAGAAATGAGTCAAACTAAAGGTTACCACTTCCACTTAGTTCATTTGTGTTTTAACTCAGGGTGGAAAAACGTGACCAGAGCTCTTTTCCTCAGTTTAAATTATATTTAAATTATAAACCTAAATTTTCACATTCTGAAAATAATGGGTTTCTTCAGTTAAATAGAATGTGTTGTTAAGACTTCCAGTTGACAGCGCAGCAATGAGGCAGCAGACTCGGGAGGCTCCTGGGTCAAACTGCCTGACAGATAGTAGATTGGGTTGGTTCCATGCCTGGAGCTGACCCTAAATTGTCCCAGAGAGACAACGAAGGGAGAGGATGTTCCACAGTCCCGGGAGAGAACTTGCATTTTAAGCAAGGATAAGCTGAAATGGTTGGTAGGAGTGATTAAAGCATAATTGATGGTAATGTTTTGAGGTTTATTTTATTTGAGCACATTTATACTTCTGATGGAATGTGGCTCATTTCCTTTCTTTTTATAAGACTACTGAATGAGAAATATGATATCACAGCCAGAAACTTAGACTGAAATCAATTGTATATGTCTACTTGTTTTCTGGTCTTTCCCAGCTTCTCTGCATACAGGGACATCTTTGGAGGGAAGGAAATGCTCTACCCCCCCCCCACTTCTATTATGCAGTTGTGGCTGACATCTTGATTTCCTTACAGATACCCCGTTCACATTTATTTGAATACATAACCAAGCTTAGTGTTTCTCAACTTCAGCAACTTTTAAGATATGTGGAATAACTCCCAGAATTCCTAAGTCAGCATGTTGATTGGAGTATTCTGGGAGCTGAAGTTCATGCATCTTACAAGCTTCTGGAAATGTTGATCTAGGTCTTTTCCTATCATAAGCAGCCATTTCCCATTGGCTACTAAGCATTGTTATCCTCTGACTTGCAGCTTGTTTGCTTGCTTCCTTTCTTGCTAATCAGAATTACAGTGCAGTTTATCCCTGAACCCCAGTACTCTTCCATAGCTTGACATAATTAGATATTGTGAGCTAAGAACTCCTAAAATTTCCAGGCAGCATCATTTTCATATATCATATGACATGGCTCCCATGGCAATTGGAAAAAATTTACTTAGGATTTGTAGAAATTGTGCTAACTCTTGATAATTCAGTCTATCATGGATAAAGAAATAATTGTCTGACATAACAGGTAAATTCTGTCAGTAGGTAACATAATCTGTTTGTTTGTTTTAATAGAAATGTGTGTTATAAGTGAGCAAAATATAGGAGCATTAAGCCTTCCAGAGGCTTATTGTAAGTAATTGGGGAGTTATAATTTAAAAGGTAAAATTTTGCAATTCTAATTTGCCTAATTTTTATGCTGAAAGTATATGATAGAAAAATGAAGCTGGAGGGACAATATGGAATTCCTGAAGCATGGTCCTGGTGCCTTATGCAATTTAATGTCATGTAATGAATTTTTCATTCAGAATAGTATTGCAAATCGGTTTACAAGCCATTTTGTTCCCCAAAAGTACATTCACTTGTAAATGGATCTAAGAATGGTTATCACTGGTCAGGAAAAGATTTGGCAACTTATGCATCATGTAACATTGCCTGCCATTCTCTTATTATTCTTGAAAGTCAAGGATAAAAATAAGCAGCAGGTGTTTTTTTAATGTAGCTCACTTTAATATGTAAATATATGATGGATCTTTATCTTGCCCTCTTTGGTTGCATTTTCTTGAATACATTATGCATTGAAAAACAGCTTTTCTTTTCAATTCTAAATCCTATTCTGAGTAAAAAATGTTCTCCAGCACAATTTTTCGTTTAATAAAAAAATTGTCTGATCTTTGAGAAAGACATACTAAGAACCTGTATATCAGAGAATAGTTTGCAATATTTAATTACATGCTATACAGTAAGACAATCTCACCATCACCTTTCAGCATGTATAGAGAAAGGTGAGAACTAGAGATTTAACCCCATTCAGCAGCTGAGGTTGGCAGTTTCCTTTAATATTATAAAATGGTCATTGCTTTATCAGGGGAAATTAGAAAACTAGATTATTCTTATTTATGAACTTTGCAGTCAACAAGCTTGAAACCTCTTAGGATCCATTCCATGTAGAACTCTTCAGAAGCTATTCCTAAAACAACAGCACAGCCACAGCAAATTGGAGGAAAAAAATAATACATGCAGTTTAATTAGCAATGGCACCGGATATAAATAGTAAGAAATTATAACTTTCACTATATCAGGTGACAAAAGCTCCTAAATATTACTTATCTTCTCAGAAAAGTACACCAACTCTTTTCAGGTAGTTGTTATCTGCTTGATGATTCTGTCTTCCTCAAGGCTAACCACTTAGTCATAGTTAGGTAACAAAGTGGTGGCAACCTTGGATTCATGTTTGTGATAAAATATGAAGTGTTTGAAGATTATACACACACAAACTCCAGTGAGGTGTATGGGCTAAGGTGCTGGACTAGGAAAGGGGAACCCAGATTCTGATGCTTAGACATGTTAGATCTGGGAGATTTGTGGTCAGTCATTAGAAATAGCATTTAGGCTTATATACTGCCCCATAGTGCTTATTGATTTAGTATATCACATATCATACATGGACTTGCAATATATATATTAACATTTCACCTAAATTTTAAAAAGCACAATAAAATATGAATGTTAAAAAGATCTATATTCAAATACCAATGTCTAGGTCATCTAACCATTAGATGATTTATATGGGGAAAAATCAGACAGTGGACTGGTATATACAGTGTATCTAGTGCTTTACAGTGGGTGATTTACACCTTTACTCTGGGTGATTTACAATGTAGAAGCATTATTTGCATATTGCACCCCAACAGCCTGGGTCTTCATTTTACCGACTTCAGAAGGATAGGATGTTGAGTCAACCTTGAACCTTATTAGGATCGAACTCCAGACTGTAGGCAGAATTTGCTTACAATTCTGCACTTTAACTACTGTACCACCAGAGCTGCATTCTCTCTTAGCCTTTGACTAGATTTTTTTTAAAAAAAAAATTATTATCCAGTATTGAAACAGTGAGTAGATTTTAATAAATATTACGATATTAAGGATGAAAGTATGTTATTCACTTTCACCTTGCAGTACATTGCTTCAGGATGATGATGTGATGAGAAAAAGTGTTTTAAATGATTAATATTGTACCTTTTCTCCATTCTCAATTCCTCAGGAAAGAAAAAGAAAGAAAGAAAGAAAGAAAGAAAGAAAGAAAGAAAGAAAGAAAGAAAGAAAGAAAGAAAGAAAG